>JAWQFJ010002765.1:7500-20000 GCA_034096865.1 Theodoxus fluviatilis | reverse complement strand
CCGACGAGAACAGTGAGATTGGAACAAATCTACGAGGTATAGGACATTTCTCTCCTTCAAAGGAGTCCAATAGGCTTTTACTGTTTAATGGTAATCTGATAATGGCATTTCTTACTGTGTGCAAGCACAACGTTCTATCAGACCGTAATTGCAGGCAAGTATGCAGCATTGCTCTTGTTTCTTCGCAAGTATCTTTGAGATTGAAATTGACTGATGAAATGTGCCTGGCCAGCCACTATACCATTCAAGCAGAGATGAAGACTACAAGTTCTTATCGGTTGATAACGGCCCTTAGAAAAATCAAAGGAGAGAAAACCTGAAGGACGATTTTTGTGGAAACTAGCATTACGGGGGAACAGAACGAGTTTGACAGTGGGTGAAAGGGTGCAGTTTTACGGCCTGTCAGCATTTGTAGGCTTTTCAATGCCATCGACCCAGAATATTGATCAGAGCTAGTTAGAATTCATGATGACCCTAGTCATTCGCCTCTTACGAATTGCGTAGGAAGACGCGGTGGGTCAATTCTTTCCCCATCACCCACAGAAGGGATCAAATCTTACCCCCAACCCACAGAGGGGGTCAATTCTTATTCTAACCCACAGAGGGGGTCAAATTCTTATTCTAACCCACAGGAAAGTCAAATATTACCTCCAACCCACAAAGGGGGAGCGAGGTGTATTCTTACCCGCAACCCACAGTGGATGTCTATGTTTACCCCCAACCCACGAGTGGATATCTATTTTTACCCCCAACCCACGAGTGGATATGTATTCTTACCCCCAACCCACATGGGATGTCTATTTTTACCCCCAACCCACATGGGATGTCTATTCTTAACTCCAACCCACGAGTGGATGTCTATTCTTACCCCCAACCCATAGTGGATGTCTATTCTTACCCCCAACCCACGAGTGGATGTCTATTCTTACCCCCAACCCACGAGTGGATGTCTATTCTTACCCCCAACCCACGAGTGGATGTCTATTCTTACCTCCAACCCACGAGTGGATGTCTATACTTACCCTCAACCCACAGGGGATGTCTATTCTTACCCCCAACCCACGAGTGGATGTCTATTCTTACCCCCAACCCACGAGTGGATGTCTATTCTTACCCCCAACCCACGAGTGGGTGTCTATTCTTACCCCCAACCCACGAGTGGATGTGTCTATTCTTACCCTCAACCCACAGGGGGTGTCTATTCTTACCATCAGCCCACAGGGGGTGTCTATTCTTACCCCCAACCCACAGGGGGTGTCTATTCTTACCATCAGCCCACAGGGGGTGTCTATTCTTACCCCCAACCCACAGGGGATGTCTATTCTTATCCCCAACCCACGAGTGGATGTCTATTCTTACCCCCAACCCACAGGGGGTGTCTATTCTTACCCCCAACCCACAGGAGGATTAGGAGCGGTCGACACAGCAAGAAGAGAGCATCATATCGTCAGTCAGTATCGTCATCTACCCGTGATTTCTCTTGTGGGTTCAAAACGATGACAGCACAGTACACTTAAAAGTGATGAAAATTTAATTCATCAATGTGTACGTGCAAAATGTGTCAGTACAGGTAATCTCCCGAAACAAATTCTATCAAACCACGTGACTGACGCGTTTTTCTTGGTTCACCATTACAGCATTGTCAGAGACGTACAAAACTACTTCGACCCATGGTCGTGTAAGGCTAGATGGATGGATGGATGGATGGATGGCTGGCTGGATGGCTCGCTGGATGGCTGGCTGGCTGGCTGGCTGGATGGATGGAAAGCGTTTTACGGCCTATCAACCTTTGTAGGCCATGCTAGGCCACTAGGCACGAAAATCACTAGAACAATTTAGAGTAAATGCAAGGCGACGTCACGGTGTCCCAAGTTATTCAACTCTTACGAATCGCGTAGTGAGACGCGATGGGTCTATTCTTACCCCGAACCCACAGGGGGGTGTAAGGCGAGAAGATGGATGGATGGAGTTTTACCGTCTATCAGCCTTTGTTGGCTTTGTAAGGCCATTAAGCACAAACATCACTAGAACAGTTTAGAGTAAATACAAATCAAGTCACGATGTTCCTAGATATTCGCCTCTTACGAATCGCATAGGGATGCAAGGCGAGAAGACTTGTGCTGCTTGTCCAGTTATTTGCAAAGAAACTTAAAGCTACGCTTGAGTGGGTGCTAATTTTCCTTGGTAAAGGTAAAGGTGTCGTTTTATATAGCGACTTACACTCTTTGTATGGGTCTCAAACCGCTTTACACTTAACCCCTTGATCACTGGGCATCTTGATCAATCCTCACTGGTCCCTCACAACAAACATAGTGACAGACATTTAAGACGCGCACAGTCAGGTACCAGCACCAACTCCGCTCCCTGGGGAGTATTCCAACCCGATGCTGGCGCTTGGCCGCATACAAGGGTTAATCGCACTACGTTTTGCCAACATTGCCCTCACAGGTACCCGGTTTAACTCCTGGGTGGGGAGAAGCAATGCGAGTTAAGCATCTTACTCAAGGATGCAACTCTGGGAACCGCGCAGCTTACCTTGGCGAGTGCAATGTTGAAATATCTTCAAGCTTAATCGACCTGCTACCCGTGATTGTAGCACACCGAGAGGTGTATGGGAGCATGTGCAACTACCAAAGAACGGTTGACTGGAAGTTCATTATTGAGTAGACAGCATGGATTGGATGGATGGTGTTTTACGGCCTATCAGCCTTTGTAGACTGTTAGGACATTTAGCACGATAAATATTAGTACAGTTTAAAGTAAACGCAAATCAAGTCCCGGTGTCCCTTATTATTCGCCTCTTACGAATCGCATAGGGAGACGCGGGGGGTCAATTTCCACCCCGAACCGAAACGGGGATGGAGGGATGGGCAGATTTTTACGGCCTATCAGCCTTTGTAGGCTATATAAGGCCAAACCCACAGGGGGACAGCATGGAATGGCAAAAATGTGGAAATTAATTCTCACTTCAACAGACTTTCAACGACCAGCAACAACGGAGTGAGGTTAACACCAAATACTTTCGAAAGCTTTTAAAGTACCGTGAGCCGGGGTGACGAAGGCCACTTCAGGAGGAAGAAAATGTTTCACATTTCGCATATTTATGAAAACGTTAAGTGGTTTTAAGGATCTTTACCGATGTATTCCAAGAATCACTCATTTTTTGGCCGTTGTCTTGAAACGTAAGCACAGAACATTTTGCAGAAAACATTAACAATGAATACCAGTTGCCCAAGTCACCCCAGAAGAGGTTTACTAGTTTTTGAATGAATTTCATTTACCGGCCTAAGTCACTTAGGCCACCCCCTACAAATATTTTTGCTAAATAAAATAAATGTTTTAATCATAAAGTTATTTAACTCTTTAGATTCACCAGTCGCCTCAACATAACCGAAGTAATACAATTTGAGTAATACCAATCCCAACAAACAGCATCGGCAACCAACAGGCAGGCACCTGGAGTTATGACCAGATGTAGCCCACCCCGAGAGTGCAAGGAAGTTAAAGGGTCGAAACGCTTGATGGTTTCTTCCTCTGAAGACAGTCTTGTTGCTATAGCTCCTCCCAGGAGTTTACTTCCTGGAGACACTGCATAACAAAGTTTGCTCTGAAAGCGGCCCAAGTCACGATAATGATGCCAATTAATGTTGGAAAAATGTGGATGCAGTTTCAGCAATGCTAATGTTTTGAGTGAAAATAAGCGACACGAATTCTTTTGCATATGCTTTATTTCACAAATTTATCAGCATATGCATATGTACATTAAAATAAACTCGTGCTAAAATAAATATTTCTTCATTATCAGTTAAGACTGTACAGTTGAATAAATGGGCTGCTACCACGCAGTGCCCACGGAGAAAGTATGCAGACAAAAACATCTCTTTGAGACCAGACTATACAAGGAAAAGTTAGATCGCAGTTCAACTGCGCAAATTAATCTTCTCCGAAGAAACGGTGATGCTACCGAAATGCATACAATCGAAAGTGAGCAGCAGTTGAAAGGCAAAAGGAACGCAAAAAAGGGTTCTCTCAAAGGCTCTGGGAGCACAGGGCAGCCGTCGTGCTGCAGAAAACCGATTAAATAAACACGAACAATGTGGTGCGAAAAGTGCGGTAATGGAAAGAGTTCTGTTGGTCATTATGAAAAGCGCAAAGCATTAAGATTGAAGGAAGACATGTACAAAGGATAAAGATTACCGTCACGAGTTTTCCCTTGATAAGGTATTTGAGGGGTTAAAAGAACAGCCGTCGAAGAGATGGAGTGGGCTTTAATTTGTCCTTAAAAACTGTACAGATATACAATTACAAAAATATATTGAACAAGTTGACTTGTTAGGTAAATGTACTCATGTTTGTGTACGGTTCATGCACTGTGGAAAGTGACTATTAAACAAAAACGGATCTTCCAGATAAATGATCTTGCTGTACAAGAAACTGACAAAACTGCAAAGCTATGTTCATTTCAGAATCGAGGCCCTGTAAGCTCCTTGCATTGGGCAGTTATTTAGTTCGCATGTACAATAAACCATAAACGGAAATATCTACAGGATGCATGTTTACAAATGATAGTTAAACTTCTGCACTGCGGCATTCGAAACCAAATCCTTGATATCTATGAGAAAACAGGCAGAAGGTTCCAAGTCGAAACTTTACAGTAATATCTAAACTATGGGCGATCAGTCTGTACAATCCAACTAGAACTTAATTTCGGACATTTCTTTACTTAAGTATTTACAAACATTTTTTACAACAATTCACATGCCAGTAAAGCTAGACTGTACAAGAATAACTTAGAAAAGATTTTTCAATTTTTGATTACAGGATTAAAAACGTTCATTGCATGGAATATTAGATGTACTGATCACAACATGTAAACTGCATTTACGATGGTCAAGTCGTCACCAAATGCTCTTAGATGTGATGCATGAATGGTGAAATATTCTCGAAAACTTTCCAAGCCTCATTCGGGGAAAAGCTCTTGAAGTCCAAACAAAAGGTATCCACATTAACCTATTTTTCGGACAATAGATTCCTAACAAAGCACGCCCTTTGGATTTGCAAGTTCCCATAAGAGTTCTGCATTCATCAGCTCAATAGCTGGCGGTCTGTAAGCCCATTCTCAAGAGATTAATGCACGTTCATGTATCTAACGCTTAAGGTGCGCTGGTGCGCCAAGGCCTTTCAAGGACAAGCTGCGTCACCACCGAGTCCTAGAACCATTAAGTCCTTTATCTAAAGAGGACATTTCTTGCTCATTATTGTCCATCAGGAGCATTAGCGCCGTACCAGGTGAACATTTCGATTCAGGAACGGAAGTGTTTTGATACTGTAGGTGACGTGGTTCCAGATCCACGACCATCTTTAAGTGGCGGAGTAAATGAACTCTGGTGTACGACCTCCACGTGTCATTTCGAGAGCATCTCCAAGAGAAAATTCAAGAAATGTGAAACCGTTGAGTATCACGTGATTATTCAACAGTCAAATTAGACCAATCCCTGGATAATATTGCGACCACGTGGCTCAGCGAGACGGTTCCTCGAGATACTTATTGATGCACTTCTTGGCTTGGTCCAGGATAGACCGCAAGATGGGTTCTACATTCTTGTAGCTTCCCACAGTCCAGCCAGCTCTGTTCATTCTGGTTACTAGAATAATAAGCTCAAACAGTTGCTTCCCGAACACCGTTCGTCGGCTCCTTCCCTCCCTCTGGACATCGGCACACATGTCCACCAGCTGTCGTCGAAAATCTATGATCTTTTCCGCGTAGACCCAGTTCTCAGTCAGGAGCACCCCCAGGTACTTGTCGATCTTAACATCTTTGGGATCTCTTGGGCACTGATCATCGGCAAAGCTGTCACTGTCAGGACAAACTGTTCCTCCAAGCGCAGCTTTATCTTCAGTCACATAACCCGAAGTGTCCGAAAGCTCCACTTCAGGGTCGATGAAGATGAGGGGCTTGGGTGTGTCTTTGGAGTCCCTAGAAGCTCCATCCGGACTGCGGCGTGCGGAAACGGTCCTTTCTGTTTCCGTGGTGGTGGGTTTCCTGTCGTCATTCTGAAGCAGTTTTTTCTTTGCATCGATCAAGTTGAGAAGATCTCCAACGCCGCCGATGAGGTAGCTGTCATAGTTAGGGTCCCAGTCCAGTAGAACTCCCTTTTGGAGAATGTATTCTTGGAGGCTGGCAATCCTCACCTGACATTTTCGAACCTTGAAGGGCTCCTTGCGATACTTCTGGGTAATCTTCACATTTACCTGTTCCAGAGCATTGACCAATAAATTCAAAGTCCTCACCTTCGTCGGAGTTAGAGCAACCTGTTCGACTCCGGACGTCTTAAGCTTCTTAGCCGATCTTACGGGACTGCATTGGATGCCATGCTTCTTCCCAGGAGTAGCTGGCTTGGATTTATCGGTTTGTTCCTGCAGCGAGGCGAATGACCTGTTGATATCATCCCACACCTGGTCCATGTATTCTTGCGTCAGCGCCATGGGCTCGGGGCTGTGCACTTTCTTCCCTCTCTCCAAGACGTTTTCAAGGCCGAACGTGAAGAGTTTGGGACTGCAGCTGTCGGCTGGGACGCCTTTGTCGCGTAGGATGTTCTGGTAAAGCTGGGCGGTGGGAGAAATATAAGTTGGAGTGACTATCGAGGGCGATCCTTCGAGTTTTACACTGTGTCCCGACTCGTTCAAGTTGGGAACACGGCCGAGGCGTTTCGTGAAGCCCGGTTCTCTTTCGTACAGACCTTGCACTCCGGCGCGCGACATCCAGCTTGGAGAGGAGATCTCTTCGTTTGCAGGTTGGGGACAGGAGAGCTTCACAGCTGCAAGGGACCTCGATTCCAAGATCTTTTGAATCGCGCTTGCTTGAGGCGATCGAGCTTCCGAATTCGCTAACCCTCTCGGCGAGTTTTCATTTGACCTCGCTTGAAAGCCACCACTAGTAAGAGAGGAGTTACTCCTGGGTTGAGGATGGAGACCGCGAGGGGAGCTTGTTCCTGTAGGTTCTTCAGAGCCGATGACAGTCTTGGCGCGTTGCTTGGCAACGTGGTCAACATCGAGGTCCACCTGTCCGCTTCTCTGATCAGCCTCCTTGCTTTTTTCCTCGTGCAGGGGTGAACTGTGCATTGTGGCAGTGACAGCGCTGATGGAGTTGACCTTTCCATTTGACAGCGATGCAGCAGCACTCGTAGCACTTCTACTTGGTGCAGACGGACGCAGGTTTTCGTGAGAATTGTTCCAGACAGTTTGATCTGATGACCTAACGCCTCCACATCCAATGCGACCGTTGTCCATGTTGGAACCCTGTCCATTCCCATGGCGTCCACTTTGAGAGCGTTCTTGAATGCTCGCCCCGTTGCCCATGGTGACAAGCTTTCTCAATGTCTTGTAGCGACGTTAGGTGGAGCCGTTGAATTTCTTAGCAAAACGCAGCAGTGAAGTTCTGGATTTTCGTGGAGGACCTTGGGCTCAATGAAAACTTGCGCACGTGAAACGTTGCAGTGGGTAGTGTTTGGCGTGATGCGAAAGTGCAGCCTGGAATTGTGGGTGGACAAATCCCTGGTGCCAACGTCGATCTGCAACGACAAGTGCAAATGTCTGACGCAAGTGACCAAGAGCATCAGCAGCACAAAACGATTCCATCCGCAAGAGTTGAGTAAATGCCAGACATGATCGCTAACCATTGTGGATTGTTGATGTTTTACGGCCTATCCGCCTTAAGGGGGGAGGGTCACCTAGACGGCACATACCAAATTGTGTCGCCGGTCATTTGCTCTGATTTCATCCAAATTCAACCAAATTTGGTCAGAATGTAGGAAATTGATTGTAGATTCAGGAAATGTAAGTTAAAATAGCTGAGTTGTATTGAGACTCAGTCTAAGCTATGATATCTGAGAAATCTTGATTTTTAAACGGTACCTACCATTAGGACACAAAATTTTCACACACAGATCATTAACACTCTTGGCACTCTACACATCTTTGTATCTATGTCATATGTGTGGCCTGAGCCTCTAGATTTGGAATGCAAGCAATACAACTATTATTTTCCTTTTTATCAGAACAGTCCCAATTTTTTGTGTGTCCAAATTGTGTCCACCACAACAATTATCATGCACTCGTAGTTACAAAATTAAAGGTTTACGCCATAGCCCTTGCAATGTAGAGCATGCACACAAAATTTGAAGAAGATATCTTTATAAACATGAAAGTTACAGTGTCCTAAGTGTCGAAACAGTAGATTTTCGGAGAAAATCGCACCCAAAACCGGTTTAAAAAAAGGCTGCCCAGCAACCTAGTTATCCCCTAAAAAAACCTAGATTGTGAAAAAATGACAACTTATGCAAAAAACATCAACTGTGTGTGAAACGACTATCATTTTTCTATACAAAAACAACACACATGTATGGGTGTGAAAATCAATATTTTGACAATGTTCTAGGAGAAAATTGCACCCAAAACCAAAGGTAAAAAATGGCTGCCCAGCAACCTAGTTATCCCCTAGAAAAACCTAGATTGTGAAAAAATGACTGAACTTATGCAATAAACATCAACTGTGTGAAAATACTATCATTTTTCTATACAAAAACACCACACATGTATGGATGTGTGAAAATCAATAGTTTGACAATGTTCTAGGTGACCCTGGCCCCATAATAGGCCATGTAACGCCATACATTACGAAAAGCATATTACAGGTTATGGTAAGAGCGAACCACGATTTTCTTCGTTCGCTTCTTAATCACGGTGGGTCTTTTCTTACCCCCAACCCTCAGGGAGCTACCCACTGAGGGATGGTTGGTTGGTGTTTTACAGCCTATCAGCCTTTGTAGGCTATGTAAGGCCATTAAGCACGAAAATCACTAGAACAGTTTAGAGTAAACGCTCATCAAGTCACGATGCCCCTATGTATTCGCCTCTTGCGAATCGAGAAGGTTGACACGGTGGGTCAGCTCTTACCCCGAATCCACAGGGGCAACCCACTGCGGGAAAGTGATTGCAGAGTTAAAAACATTTAAATACCGACAAAATTGCTCGAAATAACTAGATACAGTGTGTACGCAGTAAAACCCAAATCCTACAGCCTCATAAGATTTTCATACTTTTTAAATAACTTTTTCTTTCACTGCACCTATCAGGAACTTGAGACATGCATGAGCAATGTACCAAATCGCCAGACGCTCACAGGCAAATCCATGCTCACGCCATGCAGCACAATCAGCGGACACTCATTGTTAATAAAGATGGCACTTAGCGAGAGATGAAACGCGGAGTGCTGACCAGCCATTCTACCAACATTCACACAACCAAGAGCATCGCAACGCAGTAATGGCGTAAAAATGCAGATAACTGCTCGGTGTAAATTTAATTTTTTCAACATCAACATGCTCATCGAAGCGACAAAATTAATACCACAGTTCTGGTTTAATAAAGATCACTATTTAGGGCGTAGAATGACAAGTGGTGTGTAGGCTATGCAAGCCTATTGATCAGAACAAGCACGAGAGCTGGTTGAAAGTCAAATCTAATTTTCCGAATGTATTAACCCCTTAAGAAACACGTTCTATCCCCCAGTTCACAAGTGGTAAGTCTACAAAGAACTAGTGGTTTGCTTTTTCCACCATTTAATGAATGATTTAAGGTTTATAACCTCTCAGACTTTGCAGGCCAAGTACGGCCAATGATCACGAAAATGACAAGAGCTCGTTGGAGCAACAGCAGGTCAATGGTTTCCTTGTTTTTCGCTTCTTACAAATCGAGTAAAGACGCAGTGAATCTTTTCTGACCGCTTAGGAGGGATGGGGGGGGGGGGGGGGTTGGGGGGGGGGATGGAGTTTTACGGCCTATCAGCCTATCTAGGCTATGTAAGGTCGTGAATCACGAAAATAACTAGAACAGTTTAGAGTAAGCGCAAATCAAGTAAAAATGTCCCTGTTTATTAGCCTCTTACGAATGGTGTAGGGAGACACTGGGTTACTTCTTGCCCCAAATCCACGGGGATGGATGGATGGAGCGAATTTTACGGCCTATTTCAGCCATTGTGGGCTATTCAAGTCCACCCACTGGGTTAAAGGGCAAGCGACATGTATATGACTTGGTGGTTCAAAAACGAAAATGCAAAATAGCAAAGAGTGCACTCGGCCTTATTGCAACAGAGATGAGACAGATGTGCATAAAAGGCAAGGCAGTAGGTCAATGGAAAAATTCTAGCACGACCAGGCTAATAAACGTATCACCAACGACCTGGGATGTATGGATGGATGGAGTTTTATGGATGGATGGATGGATGGATGGATGGATGGATGGATGGAGAGAGTTTTACGGTCTATCAGCTTCTGTAGGCTATGTAAGGCCGTTAAGCACGAAAATCACTAGAAATAGTTCCTACAAAGAGGTGAGCAGACGGTGTCAGACTAATTTTTGAAGAGCAAGAGGAGGGTGACCAAATGCCTGGAGAAGGAGCTTGGCTCCGAAAGCTGCCCATGATTACGATGGATGGACGGTGTTTTACGGCCTATCAGCCTTTGTAGACTATGTAAGGCCATTTAGCACGAAAATCACTAGAACAGTTTAGAGTAAACACAAATCGAGTAACAGTGTCCCTAGTTATTCGCCTCTTACGAATCGCGTAGAAGGACGCGGTGGGTCAATTCTTACCCCGAACCCTCAGGGGGACCCGTGATTACGAAGTACCGCCAGACTTATTTGGTCACCCTCTTGTTCTAGAACAGTTCCAAGTAAGCGCAACTAGAGTCATGCTGTCCCTATTTATTCGCCTGTTACGAATCGTTTAGGAAGATTTAATGGTCTATTCTTTTAACCCCCAACCCACAGGGGATGGATGGATGGATAGAAGTGTATGGCTCATCAGCCTTAGTAGGCTATGTAAGGCCAGTAAGCACGAAAATCACTTAAATAGTTTAGAGTAAACGCAAGTCAAGTCACGGTGTCCCTAGTTATTCGCTTCTTACGAACCGCGTGGGGAGACGCTGTGGGTCAAATCTTACCCCGAACCCACGGGGGGAAACGGCCTGGGAACTGAATAGAAAGTCTTCACTCACCTGGAGGGATCGAGAAGCCACCAGAGACGACCCGAACCTTCTCTACCACAGCACAGTGACGACTGACGAGAGCTGTAGCGTTGCCTCTGCAGAATCGTGGAGTCTGCCTGTTTGAAAGCGTGACCAATCAAAACGGCGCGTTTCAACCACTCGTCAGAAGCTGCACGCCCTTTGCATGCAACACCGTAAATTTCTCTGCGTGAGCTGACCTGAGGAGAGAAAATCGCACACTTCGTGTTTCAGACTTATCAGGAACCCAAGGAAATACGTGCGCGAAAACTAAGCAAGAAATACGGAAGCTAATAACATATGGAAGTAAAGTGACACACATCCAATTCCGCTGGGCTCTGTTAAAAATGTTCGAATCTACCTTCACGTAAGCAACGCCAAAAATGAAGACACGTTCCAGACTACCAGAGAGTGACGTCTGTAATAATAATAATAATAATAATAATAATAATAATAATAATAATAATAATAATAATAATAATAATAATAATAATAATAATAATAATGATGATAATAATAATAATAATAATAATAATAATAATAATAATAATAATAATAATAATAATAATAATAATAATAATACAGATTACTTATACGCACATACCTTCCCTAATAGGCAAGCTCATGGCGTTTACAATGAAAAGTCCACACTCATACAAAGCATTCCAACACTCGCACACTGTACAGTTGAATTAAAAGAAGAGTTAAATACAATACAATTAATTAACAAAGCAGGCAATAAACAAAACACGAAACATAAGAGAGGCGCCTTGTGAAGCACCTCACTGCTCGTCAGAAAAGACTGACCGGAACAGGTGTGTCTTAAGGGAGGTTTTGAACTGGGACATGGAATCAGAGTGACGGACATGGAAAGGGTAGACTATTCCACGTTCAGGGCCGATGTGAGAAAAAGCTCGCTGTCCTTGGGTTTTCTTTTTGCGACAGGACATTTAACGTTTTGGTGTCTGCAGCTGAACAGTTATTTCTAGCGGGGGTGTAGACAGTGAGATTTTCTTTGAGTGCGTATGATGCAGTTTGATTGAAGAAGTTGAAACACATAAGGCTTGTTCAGGAGGCGCAGCGATTCAAAGCGCTGCTCAGCGCTGCATGTGATTCACTCCTGAACGGCAATTTTGGGGCGTGATTCACTCAGCGCTGAGCAGCGCTGTGAATCACCAATCCGACGTGCTTCAGATGATTTTGCATCACAATCAAAATGGCGCCTTCGATCCCGCACTGGCCGTCGATGCGTAAAATAATCCTCAGAAACATCATTTTGGGACTGGAGCGAGCTTTATTTGCCTCAAGCGCTCTGTATGCGCGAGTAATGGCAAGTAAGGATGACACAGTAGTGGACTTTATTCATGCAGAATACATTTAAACGTGCATAAACGATGTCTGTGGCAAAGAAAACACTTTCTTCGCGTCTATCAA
>JAWQFJ010002765.1:0-2500 GCA_034096865.1 Theodoxus fluviatilis | reverse complement strand
ATGTACTCGTATTGCAAGCGGAGTTGCAGGCCTCTGCACTGTAGTTGCATCTGATTTATGGATCACACTGAAATCGACAGTCACTGCTTCATAAGAGGCGCAGTCTTCAAGGGCGAACTGGCGGGTGAGTCACGCACACAGAATCGCCGTGCAGTCCAAAGTTAAAAGGACTCCAACTTTCTTATAGATTTTTTGTTTCCAAATGCATTTTCTCATCATATTTGTGACCCTACACCACAAAGTGGAACGGCCGTCAGCTAGCTTCATTTCGAGATACCTGCCTAAAAGAACCTACTGGAATTGGTGTGTATAGCACATTATCGGGATTAAAAATAAACATTCTGAGCTTTCCGTTTACAGTCGTCCAGCTTCTCAGCCCAGCCTATATATATATATATATCACATTAAAAACAGCCTACATGATGACAGCACCGCATTGTCTTAAACACATTGCCTCAACATTGAAATCCATTTTCTCAACACGTCGTAGCAGCAGGTACCAGTCTTGAGAAGCTCATAACATTATCACTATTTCTTTTCAACCTTTGGACATCTTTGGAAAGGAAATATTCCTCCTCTTACGACCGAATGCATAGCTTAGAATTTCCAAAAGTGCACATCCGTCTCCGCATGCAGTGTATGGTCGCATTTGAGATTGCATATAGCTTTCACGATGAAAGCAAATTAAAGGAATTCTTTCATTGTAACATTTCTTCTGTACATTGCGCCACAGTATCAACCCACCGGATCTCTATGTTCTGCATCAGCTTTCCTCCTGAAACAGAGGAAAGCAGCCTAGCGCAGATTTGTTTCTTTGTTTGCATTAGATTGAATTGTCGTCCGATGAAGTTTCCTGCCGCTTTAAGTCGGTTCTTAACCGGTGTTTGCCAAGTCTGGATAAATACTGGCCAAGTTTTTGGTCAAAATTTGCCGGGTCTCGGGATATATTCGCTGAATATTTGGCCAGGTGTTCCGGTTTTTAAATTGTTTTCGCCAACATTTTTGTATTCGGTTAACTATACGAGAAAGTTTGGTTATGTGTATATCAAATTACTACAAGTAAAGAGTAAGATCTCTGAGCACCTATTTCGGAGGATGAGGTCTAAATCATGAACTGTTACATTTGTGCTCGTGATACTGGGTCCTTGTACTAAGCTAATAGCCTATACAATACAATTTACATTGATTCTCTCTCTCTCTCTCTCTCTCTCTCTCTCTCTCTCTCTCTCTCTCTCTCTCTCTCTCTCCGGTGCACGACATATATGCCAAATAATGCGGTAAACATAAATTTATCTCTTCTAATAACGATCTTGTAATTGAGGTGTACGGTGCAGGAGGATGTTTGTGGGAGGGTTGTGGATGATAATGGCGTTCTACAGACATTTATGAGCTCTTCCCACTCCCTTGAACACCAGCTGCTGCAATGCTTTTGACACATCTAGTCACGATCCAGCAACAGAAAGTCCTGCCTTGCGAGTGGCGAGAAGAAGAGAGACAACCTATTTCCGGAGAAGTGGCACAAGTAATGTGGCACGTTTCTTAGTCAAGTATTCCTCAAGAATCTCAAGAGAAACTCGAGGACTAGGCGTTGCCCACGGCGTCTAGTTCACAAGGACCCACTCGCTGCGAAGGAGGTACGTCGCCGCATCAAGCTGCAGAGGCCCGGATGAACCAAAATGGCGGAGACCGTGCCAATTGGGTTGCCGCTGATGGCCGGCAGTGCCTGTAATGTGCTTCTCACTGTCCGAGAATGGAAAAATGTACCTACATGGAAGTATTTGTTGTTCGAGTGTTCATTTGTATATTTTGAGGAGTATGCGTATAAGTTATTTCTGGACAAACACTGTCAAAATGTATTCTATCGTCTGCATACACAAAGCACCATACATGTCCACTCTCTGAATTATGTCCCTTGAATTGATCGAAGGGTATCGAGCAACAACGTTTTCGACTAAAGTGTCTACTATTGAACCCGGTTTGCTTTCTTTTCATTGAAAAAGTTCCCGTGCCATTCGAGATGTCACCATGGCATGTTCTATCAAGTGAAAAACTGCTGTGATGTCTGTATCGTCAGTTATTTCGTCTATCGGCAACTTCTTCACCGAATCTGGCGCTAGAACGCAGTCATGTTCTCTCGGACTTCCGCCTTGCCAAATGATGATTGGTTGTTTCTTAGACGTCTTTCGATGCTTGCCTCGCTCTCGGCTTGCCCTCGAGGAGGGTACCTGGCGTAGTTTTGGCCTTGTCTTTCTGTCTCTCGGGAGGGGGTGGGGGGCGGTTTGAGCAGATCATGACCCCAAGTGCCCGTGAGCCGTCTGGAATGCCAATCATGCTGTGTGATGGGTCTCTGTCGTCTGCCCGTCAGGTAGCTGACTGGGCGTGCCTAACGACCTTGGGAAAGAAGCCCCGTCATCTAATTTTACGGATTTCTCTATCAAACCTCTCGCACTGTCCCGTGGCTCTCCTCAAAGAGCTCTGATCCACAGTCTTTTCCTTCGGC
>JAWQFJ010002764.1:60000-70000 GCA_034096865.1 Theodoxus fluviatilis | reverse complement strand
ATGGAGCTATAAAGCTATGTTTTCAGGAGATAGTTCTTCATCAGGTGGGATAGGAGTTCTATTCCAACCAAATTTCCCACTAAAGATAGTGGAATATAACGAAGTTATGGTGGGAAGAATGCAAAAAATAAAAATGGAAATAAACAACAGGATATATACACTATTTAATATATATGGGCCAAATAATGATGATGCCATGTTCTTTCATATTTTAGATATGGAAATAGAAGAAAAAAACAAGGTGGCAGTGTCATTCTGGGAGGAGACTTTAACGTTATACTCGATGTCCACCTTGACAAAAAGGGAGGAATATTGGCAGCCAAACATAAACAAAGGGAAAAATTAATACATGTAATAGAAAAGTATGATATGTATGACATTTGGCGCTTGTACCATCCAAATGACAAAATCTTTACATGGCATTCAAATACAAAAGCAAAAATTTCTTGTAGACTTGATTACATATTGATATCATCGCATCTTGTTAACAATAGTCGTGCGGCAAGAATAATCCGGGATTTCTCTCTGACCACTCTCTTGTTTATTTTAAGCTAGACACATTAATACCTGCTCGTGGTCCAGGGTATTGGAAACTGAATACAAATTTACTTCTTGATGAGGAATACAAAATAAGAATACATAACAAAATACAGGAAATAATGACCATCAACTCTGATGCAAATCCAAATACCAAATGGGAACTTATCAAACGAACTGTAAGGCAGGAATCCATAATTTATTCTGCTCAAAAGCAAAAGGAGAAAACTAAGAGGGAAATAGGGCTCCAGAAAGAAATAGAAAGTATAAATGAGGAGATTCAAAAGTCTAGCTCGAAAGACTCGGCACTACAGGCTAAACTGGAAACTAAGCAAAAAGAACTAGAAAGAATGTATGATGAGAAAGTACAAGGAATAATTCTAAGAGCAAAAAGCAGGTTGGTGGAAGAAGGTGAAAAAAATACAAGATACTTTGCAAACTTAGAAAAGAGAAACTCTGAAAACAAAGTCATAACAGAATTAAAAGGTAATGGGTCAGACATACATAACCCCTCAGAAATCTTAAATGAGGAAAAGCACTTTTTTGAACAACTGTACTCCAAAAAGTTAAACAGACCTTCTTCTCACAGTGATGGTATTTTCCCAAGTAACATTCCAAAACTCAACAATGATGAAAAACATAGTTGTGAAGGACTACTGACTGAAACTGAATTGGAAGAATCTATACAAGGTATGAAAAACAGCCGAAGTCCAGGTAGTGATGGAATCCCCAGTGAGTTTTATAAAGTATTTTGGCCAGACATTAAGACCTACCTCTTAGATTCAATGAATCACTCATTTGAAAAAGGAAAGCTAACAATGATACAGTATCAAGGTATTATCACTTTGATTCCTAAAAAAGATCAAGACAGAACATATTTGAACAACTGGAGACCAATCACCTTACTGAACGTTGACTACAAAATAGCTGCGAAAGCAATAGCAAATAGAATTTTAAAAGGTCTTTCATCCATCATACACCAATCCCAAACTGACTTTATAAAAAATAGATATATAGGAGAAAACATTAGACTGATACATGATGTTATCCTACATGCTAATGAGAAAGATATGAAAGGGTTGATTATGTTTGTAGACTTCAAGAAAGCCTTTGACAGTGTTGACCATGACTATATGATCAAAACACTTGAGCATTTAAACTTTGGCAAAGACTTGATACAGTGGATCAAATTATTTTACACAGATGCACAAAGCTGTGTAACTAACAATGGATACATGTCAGCATTTTTTAAAGTCGCCTGCGGAACAAGACAGGGATGCCCTCTTTCTCCTTATATTTTCAACATTGTGATTGAAATTTGTTCTCATTTAATAAGAAATAATGACGATATTCAAGGTTTCAAACTTCTGGACACCTCTGTCAAAATGACTGCATATGCTGATGATGTTAATATTTTTCTAGATGGAACAGAAAGGGATCTCAACACTACCTACTCCATTCTTAAAAGCTTTGGAGAAAAATCTGGCTTAAAAGTCAGCTATGAAAAGAGTGCAATTCTAAGAATAGGTCCCCTCAAAGACACTCAGGTCAGACTATGCCAGGAAAAGAACTTTACATGGACTTCAAACACTTGGAATATTTTTCACTAATGAAACAATCAAAATGACTGAAATAAACATGAATGAGAGATTTAAGAAAATGGTTACGCTATTACACAAATGGAAATCTCGTAACCTCACCTTATATGGTAAAATAACAGTCATTAAGATGCTAGCTTACCCTATTATACTATACCCATTAACAAATCTACCTGATCCAACCGAGAATCAACTAAAAGCAATAAACAAGGAACTGTTTAAGTTCTTGTGAAATGATAAACCTGACAGAATAGCTTGAAAAGTAATGTGTCAAAAGATAGAAAAGGGTGGTTTAAAAATGTTAGATATTCAAAGCTTTCAATCAGCAGTTAAAGCAAACTGGATAAAACGCTACACCAACTCTAACAATCAAGGAGAATGTAAAACAACATTTAGACATTATCTCAGTAAGATTGGGAAAGAAAATTTCTTAAATTCAACATTGAATGAAAAACACCTCAAGCTGTACATCCCTCAAAACACCTTCTTTTATGATGTAATGAAGCACTGGAATAAGGTTGTTGGGACAGAAAATCCTGCTGACCATATACTAGAACAATCCTTGTAGTATAATTCAAATATATGTCATTGCAGGGTACCAGTCAATTCCAAAAAATGGGCTGACAAGCGTATCTTGCAGGTGAAACATATTGTTAAAAACAATAATCTAGTCAGTTTTTTCAATCTGAAGACAAAGTTCAAATTGGATGCAGAGGATATCTTCACTTATCAAACAATAAAAGAGGCTATTCCACAGGAATGGATGCAAAAAATAAAAAACAACCAATGTCATAGTCAGTGTGAGAGAATTTAGTGAAAGAATAAATAGGGTATCAAAATGTACTAACTTCTTTTACTCAGTTCTAAATGACAACATGGACATAGACATTCATTCCCCCAAAAAGTGGGGGAAATCATTCGAGGGCAATAACATTGATTGGGAAAGCATTTATACTCTGCCAAAGCAATGCACAATAGACACTCAGCTAAGGACCTTTCAGTTCAAATTCTTACACCGGATTACATCAACAAACACCTTCCTTCTACGTATAGGAAAATCATCATCATCACTTTGTGGATTTTGCTGGTGTTGTATTGAAACACAGGAACATATATTCTGGGAATGTCAAGTAATACAAGATTTCTGGTGCAAACTACAGCAATATCTAGAAAGCAGAAAGGCAACATTTTCCAAATGTAAATATTCCATATTCTTTGGTGACAAGCTCGCTCCTCCTATTGTAAATCTTATCTTAATATTAGCCAAAAATATATTCATCAAGCCAAGTGTTGAAATTATGAAATAGCGTTAGACTCCTTTAGGCATGTCCTTCAGTATACATATAAAATTGAGGAAAGAATTGCTTTTAGAAATGGAATATTGGAACAGCTTCAGAGCAAGTGGTCGTCGGTCCTACCAATATAAATAAAGATGCCATAAACTTTACAAGAAATTGTCCTTTGCCCAACGCCTTTTGAACTCCTCCAACTCCCTCCCCCCTCCCTGCCCTCACCTCCCCCCCCCCCCTCTCCCTTTCCCTTTCCCATTCCAGATGTCATCTATCATGCTCATCACCCCCACGATAACTACAGCATGTAATTTTATGTACAATTCTTCAGGTTCTCTATCCTTTTTATTTTTTTATTTTTTTCTTAATATTTGTTTATTAATTATTATGATTAATAATTTGTATTAGTATTATTAATAATATTATCAATTGTTAATTGTTTATAATTGATTGGTTAATTGTTAATTGTTAATTATTAATTATTAATTATTAATTATTAATTATTAATTATTAATTATTATTAATTATTATATATATATATTTTTTATAATATACTGTTGTGCAAAGTTTTGGTCAGATGTATGTGTATACTCCCTTTTCTGAATAAAGATTTAAAAAATAAATAAATAAATACATAAAAAATAAAATAATAATAAAACAAAACTTCATTCGCTTATTTTGGTTTCGTTTTAGTTCTATTTGTCTTATGATCCAATGATTATTATGTCATGCATTTGTTACTACTTTTGCTGTACGATGAAATATTAAGTATTTGAAAATGACTAAAATCATCATCATCTGAAATTGTTGAAAACTCGTCCGTCATTAATGGAAATACTGAACATGCTACAAACAGGTACGCGCTCAATTTAAGGAATTTGCCCTGATATTCCAATAGTGGCTCTAAGATTTTGCTCAGTTTGGACAAGCACATTATCAGTACCGACACTTTATGTTCATCCATGACTTTGAAGTCTTAGCTTTACTAAAACGTATGAAACCAATGTCAGTTTTGAACTCGAAAAAAGAAGGAGGTAAAATCTAGCCATAACCAAACTAACACTTATGAAATAAAGGGCACCATTAAAATCGAATCAGTAATGAGGCAACATTTTGTATTTTATATTTAGCCTTTTCAGACATTCCTCAGATTTAAATCTTTAAGAGTTACACAAAAATGAGGCATTTATGTTTCAAATTCTTCCTTTTCTAACAGTATTTTTTCCATTTAAAAGCCTCAAAACTCCCACATCATATAGTTCACCTGAAATCATATTGAATTATTCAATGCAATAACTCAATAGATGAATTTCAGAAAGTATACCTTTGCTATCTGATGTGGAATATAATAATAAACAAATGCGTCCGATTCAAATCGTGAAAAAAATCGCATTTCTCAGACAAACAGCACGAATGTCAAGCAGCAGGCAAAGTGAAATACGTCATCGCATTTGTAATATTAATACACTTTCTTCATTCATAAAATGGTCATCGATGTGTTCCTTTATGCCATTCAGTCTTTGTCACATTCGTACAGCACAAACGCTGTTCATTCACAACAGAAAAAACTGAATCAGTCTATCTTTTGCGGTTTTTCTACGACCTTTACCTATTAAACGTAGCTACACACTAACACAACAACTCCTGTTTAAAGAAATAAACTCGTAAAACAAAAATGGCGCTGGATGATGACTATCTTCTCACACGTCTGAGAAACATGAATGTTATTGTTTATTTGAAGAACATCATACGGTTGCTGCTGCTGCTGCTGCTGCTGCTGGTGGTGGTGGTGGACACCCCCCTCTTCCGCTGGAACCCGTGGTCATGAAGCATTTGAGATGCAAGTCTTTTCTGTACTTGATTCTCTTTCCGTACTAATCAAAAGTTCAAGGGTCACCACCCTGCCTGCTTCTTATTAATAAAGGGCTCGTTGACTTGTCTCTGGGTATGGCTGACAGGACCGATAGAGAATCGTTCATCATGTATCCATTAAAATATACAAGATCGTTAGGAGGTCAGAACACTTAGGTGCTGACAAAATAAAGAGTTCAATTGAAGTTTGAAGTCCTTAGATAATTAAAATGCAGAATGAATGGGCAGAAAAATACTTCAAAACAACCAGCCAGCATATACATGTAGTACTTCAAGCAAAGAAGGACACAACCCGCAAGAGAAGCACAAATATATTCACCTATCCCAAGTTCAGATACAGGACACACTGAACAGAGTCAGACAAATTCTGCCAGACGTGTTGGTTGGAGGTGGAAGGTTGGCAGGCGGACTCTTATGTTGAGACGTGAGGAGGGGTGGGGTGGGCCGGATTATCTCTTCCCCTCCTGCTATCCTCTTACGGTTTCTTCCATCTTCTTTCTTCTGTCTTCTTCATTGGTTCATGGAAGGTCCAGCATGTAAAACGCACTCGCCTGCTTTCCCGCCTAATCACGGCCATGTTAAAATCCCTTACGCCTGCACAATCATCTCCAACTTCCAGGTCATCAAGGTTGCTGGACTGTACTGTGTTGATCTGTGATATTTGCACAAACTTGAATCTCCACAAGTATTAAAGAAACATTAGCAGCTCCCATAATCAAAACGACAAATACCAAGTTAAACTCTACCATAGCCCATCCAAAGGAATGATAGTTCCATATCAGGAGTGCTCTCTTGATAAGCGTGGGTATCACAGAGAATTATGTGTACTCTTTAATCTACTGTCGGTCCACGTATTGTTCCAAGATGGGAGAGGAAAGAATGAACAAGTGTGTGTGTGCGCGCGTGTGTGTGTGTGTGCGTGTGTGTGTGTGTGTGTGTGTGTGTGTGTGTGTGTGTGTGTGTGTTTGTGTGTGTGTGTGTGTGTGTGTGTTTGTGTGTGTGTTTGTGTGTGTGTGTTTGTGTGTGTGTTTGTGTGTGTGTTTGTGTGTGTGTTTGTGTGTGTGTTTGTGTGTAATCATTGGAGGATTGTTTGTTGATAATATGCACCAGGGCCAGATTGTCCTTATGCAGTCGAATGCCATGAAGTGGTGAAGTGACATTTCAGGTTGAAGAGCAAGCAGGATGTGCTACAGTTCCAGAAGCGTTATACTGTATTGTTTCCAATCGTCTGACCAAGCCCCGAATAACCAGCGCCGGGCGAGCACCGCTCCATAACCCAAATAGGAATCGTTCGTGTAGAAGTGTAACACGGGTGAGGTCAACCACCGTTGAAGCACAAGCAGGGACCTGCCATTGAACCCATGGAGGAAAGACAACCAAGGTAAAAGATCCGCTCTTGCAGTCTTTGTGGTGCGGATAAAATGACATGGGTTTTGCACTCCAATGGTCAGATTGATGAGTCGAGGGGAAAATGTTCTGCTAGGGTGCACCACTCCCCATGCAGAGTTCAAAGTTCTGATGATCGACTGCAGTTCTTTCAAAGGGAGTCACTGGATAGACGCTTTAGAACGAGACGGCCAAACCCGCTTTCAACTGACTTAAAAGACTGGAAAATGTATTTTGAAGATCTACTTGGCCAGAACAAAAGGGGAATGTGTACAGATGAAGAGTGAATATTCGTTCAACATGATTGAGCTCCATGCTGCAATTAGTGAAGAGGAAGTAAAGTGCGCTGTAGCACGGATAAGTCATACGAGAGCTCCAGGCATTGATGATGTTCGAGGGGACTACCTAAAGCCAGCATCTAATTATGTATCACTCTTCCTGAATGATCTTTTTAGCGCCATTTACGAAAATCGGCACGTTCCTAAAGGCTGGAATAAATCGGTAATCATATAGCCGAACAGCCCAAAGCAAAAGTGGAAATGGCTCAACCCTGACAACTAAAGAGAAATATCCTTACTATGCAGTGTAAGTAAGGTTTCCATGGATGTCCTAACAAATCGTTTACGCGTCTTGTTGGCAGACGGTCCATTTGAGGGAATAAAATCATTTTTGAAACCAGATTCTTCATCACAAGATTCTCAGACTTTGTCACGTGCAAGTACGGTTTTTCTAGTCAGCGTTTTGGGGGTCAGTGTTTCCACGCGGAGACGATAAAAATCGTGCTTTGCATGAGTTGAGAGTTCATTGTTTTCTATAAAAGACGACATGCATGCAATTTCCTGTTGACTTGAGTGATTCCTGGAACCCAATAGAGGGTAAGTGCTGTCGTCAGTATCGCTTTGTATGTATGTTCGCGAATGTTTTTTTGTTTTGCAAAATGCAAATGGTGGTTTTCTTTTCAAGTTGTCAGGACCCCCTCATGATTGGGGTTGCAGTTTTAACGAAATAACATTGGAGAAAAAATTCTGATTGAATTATAGTTTATTTACATACAGTACAACATTTACATTACATACATACATACAGAGCCCAGAGCCAGAGTAAAACTAAATAAGTAAAAATTCAATAAACAAACAAACAAATAAATAATAAATAATAAATAATAATAAATTAAAAATAAATAAATACCAAATAAATAACAAATAAAAATAAGTTAATAATGAATAAACAAACAAACAAACAAACAAGCAAGCAAGCAAATAATAAATAATGTTTATGTGTGTGTGTGTTTGTGTGTGTGTGTGTGTGAGTGTGTGTGTGTGTGTGTGTGTGTGTGTGAGAGAGAGAGAGAGTGTGCGTGTGTGTGTGTGTGTTTGTGTGTGTGTCATGCTAGACCCTGGCCAGATCTTCCCCTGCGGCCGCTGTGGTCGGGTTTGCCGGTCCCGCATCGGCCTCTACAGCCACCAACGTGTCTGCGGTGGACAGCAGCATCGACTCATCTTCGTTCGCGAAGCAACACCATAGATAGATAGAGAGAGAGAGAGAGAGAGAGAGAGAGAGAGAGAGTGTGTGTGTGTGTGTGTGTGTGTGTGTGTGTGTGTGTGTGTGTGTGTGTGTGTGTGTGAATAAATACGTATTGGAATTCTCTCTGTGGCTTTATCTCATGGACGCCTCCGGCTTGTAGCAAGACTGTACACCAGGAACCATTGGCAATTAACATAGGAGCAGTGCACTCACATCTTATGCTTCCTCTGTTACTGTTAGACGGAAAAATACAGAGAAATAAAATAAGGAAAAGTAACAGTAGTAAGAAAACACTATAAGTAATTTTCTACCATATGCAAGAGAACATATGCATGGTATGCTGATTCGACCAATGGGCCGGTTTCTTTGGTACTGATTTATTAGCTGGTTGAGATTCTCACTCTTTTAACATCATAAGATTTTGAATGTACTGAGACGTGCAAGGTCCTAAGGACCAGACATCATAAGATTTTGAATGTACTGAGACCTGCAAGGCCCTAAGGACCAGACATCATAAGATTTTGAATGTACTGAAACCTGCAAGGCCCTAAGGACCAGACGTCATAAGATTTTGAATGTATTGAGACCTGCAAGGTCCTAAGGACCAGACATCATAAGATTTTGAATGTACTGAGGCCTGCAAGGTCCTAAGGACCAGACATCATAAGATTTTGAATGTACTGAGATCTGCAAGGCCCTAAGAACCAGACGTCATAAGATTTTGAATGTACTGAGACCTGCAAGGCCCTAAGGACCAGACGTCATAAGATTTTGAATGTACTGAGACCTGCAAGGCCCTAAGGACCAGACGTCATAAGATTTTGAATGTACTGAGACCTGCAAGGCCCTAAGGACCAGACGTCATAAGATTTTGAATGTACTGAGACCTGCAAGGCCCTAAGGACCAGACGTCATAAGATTTTGAATGTACTGAGACCTGCAAGGCCCTAAGAACCAGACGTCATAAGATTTTGAATGTACTGAGACCTGCAAGGCCCTAAGGACCAGACGTCATAAGATTTTGAATGTACTGAGACCTGCAAGGCCCTAAGGACCAGACATCATAAGGAAGGTGGTAAGTATACTGCATATGATAGCACGACTGCCACCAATATATTTCCACACACCTCCTGATGAGCTCTTCCTCCAGTGGATCTGCAGGAGAGAGGAAATCAATAGCACTCATCGGGGATTTTGTAGCGGAATGAGAGCATAACGGGCAATCGGCTACATTTTGCACAGAACAAAATCGATAGGCGTTTTGGTAATAGGTTTAGTGGGCTGTTACAATAATGCGCTCACTGTAATGCTACAGATGGCCTCCTATGGCTTAGGGAACAAAGCTGAACCAACAGGGTAAACGATGAGTGTGGAAAGGTAAATGGGACTGTGATGAATGTCATGCTTTACTGCATGTTAGTCACGTGCCTCAGAGCAATGTACAAAAATTAATGGTTTTCCACCATGTAGAAGTACTAAAAATCTTACGCATACAACAAATGCCACAGCGGTAGGCTTCATTCATAGGACAGCCGAACTGTCATCGAACTCTTTATGTTGTCCCACACAGATGTTTCAAATCGATATTGCTTGCGTATCTGCTAGTCGTGCACACGTGTGGCAGTTTGTTTTCTCACAATGATCTGTGGGATCTACTGCAGGAAGTGTATCGATTCGATGATAAATCACTAGTCATACGTGCATGCTCATAAAGCATTTAACACGGTCTTTCATGCAGTAGAAATGTGAACTGGACGGAACGCACAAAGCAAAACGTCCACCATATCAGTTACA
>JAWQFJ010002764.1:42500-55000 GCA_034096865.1 Theodoxus fluviatilis | reverse complement strand
CTTGAGAGGAGAGTATCTGGGAATACCGAGGCTGCGTTAGCGTTTGCTCTGGACTGTTTTAGTGATTTTCGTGCCCAACAGCCTTGAATGGCCTAAGGGGGCGGATGGGCCGAGTGCTCCATCTATGCAGTCCAAGAGTGGTGTTTGCAGTTGCGGGGAGTGGAGGTAGAATTGATGGACAGAAGCGTAATAAGTACAATGTTTGAGCCGCTGGGCAAGTTTTAAAGGGTTTTCATTTGTAACAGTTTTCTTTTCTTCTTTCCTTTTCGTTTGTATGTTCAGTTAGTGAGATTGGTTTGTCAAAGATGTTTGAGTAATTGAGTCAATTGTTTTATGTTTTCGGTTCGTGGCGTCATAGTCTTTAAATGTGATTAGTGACTGAGGAAGGAATTTCCCCTTTTATTATATTTTTTTCACTGTCCGGTTGGGGTTTGAGCCACGTTCCACCCACCCCAACCGTGACAGATGGGGGCTCGTCTGGGATCCTTCCAGGATTCAGTCACTAATCTTGTGTTGTCTTGCGTGACTTGTAATTGTATCTTGAAATCAATGCGAATTTTTAGTGCTCTGTTTCTTTAAAAACTACGTTTCTGTAGTACTTTGCCGCACTTGTCGCTGACTATTTTTGGTTTGATATTGTCAGCAAGGAGGTCTGTGCTGTTCAGATTTCGAGGCTGGGTCAGTCTGGGTTTTTTTCTTGCCCTGTGTTGGGCGGTGCTGTTCATGGGGTTTTGTGACAGTGTTGGGTATTGCCGGGGCAGACTGGTGTCTCCTGGTTTTGGAGAAATGGTCTGGGCATACCTGGGCGATTGTATTTTGCTGTTTTTTTTATGTCTCCTGGTTTTGGAGGCATGGTCAGGAGCAGTCGGGAGGACGTTCCTGGGGGTGCTGTGGTCACCCGTTTGGACTTGACCTGTGGCTTAAGCCCTTCTGACAATGTCTTTCATCAAGTTTTTGTTGTTGAGGGGTCTGGGAGGTAGCTCCCCACCTCTTGGTTTCTTTTGTGAGGGGTCTGGGAGGTAGCTCCCCACCTCTTGGTTTATTAGTGTTTTTGGGGGGTCTGGGAGGTAGCTCCCCACTTCCATGGTTTATCGTTCTTTTTGGGTTCTGGGAGTAAATATTTTTCTCTACATGGGTACGAGAAAAATGTTGTGTGTGTCGCTGTTTTGTTTGTGTGGTTATCTGTCGACAGACCCCTAGCAGTCCTTTTCGTTTTGGAATGGAAGTGTTGGTATTGGACTGAGCCGTTCTGAGTTTATCGGCTTAGACGGTAAAGTCTAACCCTAGGGGGGAGTTCTGTCACGGCTCAGTTTTTTATTTTTTTTTTTTAGGACTTTATAAAGAGAACTGTTGAGGCATGTGGTGGTACTTTAAGTCCACCTCGCCACATGGTACCTTTAAGTGTTCTGCAAGATCAGCACTTGCTGACTGAGCATATTCCAGAACGTTTTGCACGTGCTTTTTGTTTTTTGATTCTGCAGTGGCTCGAGCAGAGCGTTCTTTTCGTGCATGATTGGATTGTTAACGTTCCGCATCACTTATAAATAGAGAGGCTATATTGGCTATAGAAAAAATGATAATTGACTGAGAGCTTTTTACGTGTAAGCCCGGTGTGGGCAGTTTTTGTTTAAAGAAAAGATTTCTGATTAGTAATAATGTTTCCCCTGTGGGTTCGGGGTAAGAGCCGGCCCACCGCGTCTCTCTGTGCGTTTCTTGAGAGGAGAGTATCTGGAAATACCGAGGCTGCGTTAAGGCGCCTACACACGTACCGGTTGTCCCCCGGTTTTGCTGCCGATCCGGTCAAAAATCGAAACCGTGGACTAATCCGGCACGGTTCTTGTGACTAGGGCTGGCTCTATTTTCCCGACCCCTCCGGACCGGTTCATATGCCCGGCAACGCGAGATCTCGCGTTGTGGCGACTTAGTCGCCAATTTTAATGGCGGACGCTTTCGTCGCTTCAGGCAGGAAAAGGTGTATTTGGGGATACTACAAACCAATCCAAAGAAAAGGTAAGCCATGAACATCATTAATTTATCAAAGCTGTATGTTGAATGCGTCAGTAGGTCGTGAAAGCTTCAACTTTTTACAAATCGAATGCAGGTCAAGGCCGATCTACGCTTCCAACAATTATACAATATCATTCAATCTGCTCCACCCGCTTCGTTGCGTGTTCGCACATAAAACGCTGTATTTCGGGATACTAGAAGGCCCATCCCAAGAAAATGTAAGCCATGAACAGCATTAATTTATCAAAGCTGTATGTTGAATGCATCAGTAGGTCGGTAAAGCTTCAACTTTTTACAAATCGAATGCTGGTCAATGCAAATCTACATCGGCGAAGAATGTCAATCGCCTCCGCTCGCGTGTTCGCACAGAAAACGCTGTATATCGGGATACTAGAAACCCCATCTCAAGAAAATGTAAGCCATGAACAGCATTAATTTATCAAAGCTGTATGTTGAATGCATCAGTAGGTCGGTAAAGCTTCAACTTTTTACAAATCGAATGCTGGTCAATCTCAATGCAAATCTACACCGGCGAAGAATGTCGATCGCCTCCGCTCCATCGCGTGTTCGCACAGAAAACGCTGTATATCGGAATACTAGAAACCCCATATCAAGAAAATGTAAGCCATGAACAGCATTAATTTGTCAAAGCTGTATGTTGAATGCATCAGTAGGTCGGGAAAGTTCTGCATTTTGCAAATCCGACAGGCAGGTCACACGCATGTACGTCAAAGCGTCTCAGTTGTCATAGGCTCACCAAAGGGACGTAACTCTAAATTCTGACTTTGCTTCGCGTAAAATGGACATCGCTCCAGTTCGCGGTGTGGGTGTAATCGTTGCATGTGGCTGTCAACCCGCTTTTTACACGCACGGTCAGCCGGATCGGGAGCAAAACCAGCTTGAAAAACGTAACGTGTGCCTTTAGCGTTTGCTCTGGACTGTTTTAGTGATTTTCGTGCCCAACAGCCTTGCATGGCCTAAGGGCGCGGATGGGCCGAGTGCTCCATCTATGCAGTCCAAGAGTGTTGTTTGCAGTTGCGGGGAGTGGAGGTAGAATTGATGGACAGAAGCGTAATAAGTACAATGTTTGAGCCGCTGGGCAAGTTTTAAAGGGTTTTCATTTGTAACGGTTTTCTTTTCTTCTTTCCTTTTCGTTTGTGTGTTCAGTTAGTAAGATTGGTTTGTCAAAGATGTTTGAGTAATTGAGTCGATTGTTTTATGTTTTCGGTTCGTGGCGTCATAGTCTTTAAATGTGATTAGTGACTGAGGAAGGAATTTCCCCTTTTATTATATTTTTTTCACTGTCCGGTTGGGGTTCGAGCCACGTTCCACCCACCCCAACTGTGACACTTACCACACACAGACGCATTGACACACACAGACACAAACACACGACACGAAAGAGAATGAATGAATGAATGAATGAATGAATGAATGAATGAATGAATGAATGAATGAATGAATGAATGAATGAATGAATGAATGAATGAATGAATGAATGAATGAACGAATGAATGAACGAATGCCTCTACGGCCTACAGCCTTTTGTATGCTATGTGAGGCCATTGTCTATAAAACCACTATAGCTCCTTAGAGAGGAAGTAAAAGTCGACTTCTGTAGCTATTCATCTTCTGCGAATCGCATAAAGAGACGCAGTGGGCCTATTCTTACCCCCAACCCACATGGGGTTGCATACACAGGAACGCACAAACTAACACACACACACACACGCAGGGCACACTAGCACACAAATACACACACACACAGGGACACACTAGCACACACACACACAGGGACAAACTAACACACACACACACACACATCACACAGAGGGACACACAAGCACACACACACACACAGGGACAAACTAACACACACACACCCAACACACATACACACAGAGGGACAAACTAACACTCACATTAAACATACACAAACACACACATACACACACACAGGGACACACTAGCACACACATACACACAGGGACAAACTAACACACACACACACACACACACACACACACACACACACACACACACACAGGGACAAACTAACACACACACACACACACACACACACACACACACACACACATACACACATAGAGGGACGCACTGTTAAGTTTTCATGTTAGTTTGAATCCAGGAGTGCCATAATAACGTTGAGGCTGTGGAGAACTTCAACGCATGTTCATTAGCCAAGATGGAGCCCCAAGGGAGGCAACTCTCGTCGCATACAGTTCAAGGCTCAACATAACATAAAAACCGCTGGTGCTGAACCTCCAGGTTTTGGCATTTAAGAAAAGATTGGGTTCGAACCCGCAACCTCTCGAGAAAAGAGGGGGAAAACACACATAAAAACACAACAAAACCACAACCTCTCGAAAAAAGAGAAGAAAAAAAAAGTTTCAGCGCAGAATCAAACCTGGTCATGCATGACCAAGAGTCGAACGCTCTACCAGCTGAGCCATTAGAGAATTGCAATGACGGAGTGTTTGTAAAGCATGTAAATCCATTTCTAAGCTATCGGCCCAGGAACAATCAACCATATATTTTAAACATGATGGATAGGTTCAGGAAGCTCCTATTATGACATGCTTTGCTTTCCTTTGGCATGTCATAAACGCTGAATTAACACTCCGGCACCGGATCGGCAGCAAAAATACGCTTGACATCCACACGCAACGATTACACCAAGACCGCGCAATCGAGCGATTTTCACTTACGTGAAGCGAGGTCAGAATTTAGAGTTACGGCCCTTTTCAGAGCCATGGCAACAACGCTTCCACGTGTAGTCTATGCGTGAGACCTGCCTGTCGGATTTTAAAATATAGGAGCTTTCCCGACCTACTGATGCATTCAACATACAGCTTTGAGAAATTAATGCTGTTCATGGCTTACATTTTCTTTGGATGGGGTTTCTAGTATCCCAAAATACAGCGTTTTCTGTGCAAACATGCACGCAACAAAGCGGTGCCGGTGGTGCAGATTCTTTGCCGCGTACGTATATCTGCGTTGACCTGCATTCGATGTGTAAAAAGTTGAAACTTTCCCGACCTACTGATGCATTCAGCATACAGCCTTGATAAATTAATGCTGTTCATGGCTTAGTTTGGTCCCGGAAAATCCTGTTTCTTCGCAGAAAACGCCGTTGTCGTGCTCGGAGAAAAAAAATGGCCGCCGTAATATTATTTACACGCGTTTAGGCTCTATCGGACCTCGGAGGTGCGATAACTTTATACGCGAAAATTCGTATAGGATAGGCCGTAACTCTAAATTCTGACCTCGCTTCACGTAAGTGAAAATCGCTCGATTGCGTGGTCTCGGTGTAATCGTTGCGTGTGGATGTCAAGCGTATTTTTGCTGCCGATCCGGTGCCGGATCGAGAGCAAAATCTGCTTGCAAACGGGTATGTATATAGGCGCCTTAAAATCCCCCTTCCTTCCCGGTCTTAAAAAAGTTTGGAAACCCCCCCCCAAAAAAAATTGAACTGATCCGCCCCTGAGGATAAACGCGATTAGTCCACTAAACGGACCAACGTGCATACAGACCCTGGACGCCTAAGCAAGCCAAAGAATTCTATTCTATTCTATTCTATTCACCCTCCTTCAAAAATCTCCTCGCAAATGACGTCACATTATTCGACGTCAAATGATAACGTCACAGATTTTGCAAAATGGAGTCTGTTGAATCGTTTTCAGTGAAACACCAAAATGTAAAAAAGTCACTTTCTTTTCAAACCTTGATTCTGAAAATTTGATAATATTGAATGGGACCTAACTTCCAGTCAGTGTGCAAAATCTCAAGAAAATCCGTCCAGTAGTTTTTGAGATATAGGCCGTGAAGACGGGACAGACTCACACACACACAGACAGACTAATAAAAACCGCTGGCGCTGAACCTCCAGGTTTTGGCATATTAAAAAAAAATGTAAAAAAAGATTGGGTTCGACCCCGCAATCTCTCGAGAAAAGAGGGGGAAAACACACACACACACATAAAAACACAAAAACCCAGGTCGGGTTCGAACCCACAACCTCTCGAAAAAAGAGAAGAAAAAAAAGTTTCAGCGCAGAATCAAACCTGGTCATGCATGACCAAGAGACGAACGCTCTACCAGCTGAGCCATTAGAGAATTGCTATGATGGAGTGTTTGTAAAGCATGTAAATCCATTTCTAAGCTATTGGCCCAGGAACAATCGACCATATATTTAAAACATGATGGATAGGTTCAGGAAAGCTCCTATTATGACATGTTTTGTTTTCCTTTGGCATGTCATAGACGCTGAATTAACACTCACACAGTCACACAGAGGAGGAAGTGTATTATACTTTATAGATGTTCACACCAGACATGTGCATGTGTGGTACTGCTACCGAGTACCGTCATTCTACAAGCAACGAGTCAATCCTGATAACACGATGCATAACTGGTAGGTTTTTAGGCTAGATTTGCTTTGAAAAGTTGCAGAAAATCTTATGGTGGTTACAATCTGAAGGTATAACAAGTTTTGACAAGGAAAAAATCAAGCAACTATAACCATTCTGACCGTTGCCAGCCATGTTTGCAGAAGCTCCTAATCTCGCTGGAAACAAGATTTCATACTCTTGTCGTGGAACCAAACGACGAAAAGATTGACCTGATTTTTCAATACAAACACTGTATTCATTTTGTTGTTTAGACTGCAAGTGTAACTTTTCTGACTTGCGTTCCACTCAACACATTTTTGACCTAGTGGACATGTACTCGATTAATTGACTCGTTTAAATTGAACTGATGTATTTGATATACATTTGTATTAATCCTGAAAAATTATGAAATCATACTTCATTCATTCGAGCATTAGTCTTGACAGCATTCAGCGGACGAAGTAAACATCAATCTACTTCAACCATAACGTAAGTGCGAGTTGCAGACGAAACTATCACCGTCACATGACACGGTGACGCCGAATGTCAAATCAGTGCTATCTTATGGTCGAAATAATCGGAGAAAGTCTGAATAATCTGAGAAAGAAAATCGAATTGGTTTATTATGTGTATGAATACGAGTTTTTTTAATCGACTTCGGTCAATTTCGCGCTGCCTTGCAGTGATGATTTGAATACGAAGCAGTCGTCTGCAAGGCAAAAACGATCTCGAAGCCAGCGAAGCCGAAGTTTCGACCATGAATGGAAAAAATCGTATTACGACCGTCAACCACTTTCTCTTCAAATCTCGATTCTGAAAATTTGATACATTCAATCGGACCTAACTTCCAGTTAGTGTGCAAAATCTCAAGGAAATCCGTCCAGTAGTTTTTGAGATATAAGCCGTGGAGTCGGGACAGGCAGACAGACAGACAGACAGACACACACACCCACACACACACACACACACACACACACACACACACACACACACACACACACACACACACACACACACACACACACACACACACACACACAGAGACAGACAGACAGATAAAGTCTGTAGGACCTCCAGTAAACCATGAGGGATAATTCTTTCTCCTTTACCAGTGTTCTCAAATTCAGTGTTCGTCATTAAACAGCTTCAAAAAAAGAATTGACACGATGTTCAAAGACTACATGTACTGTGATGATGTTGGCCACCCGCTGCTGTTGCCACGTATACCACTCTCTGCCACTCATAAGCCACCGGAAGAAAAGTATAGAGAATAGGCACGATCTTTTAAGATCGTTAGAGAACTAGGGTAGTAAAAAGTGAGAGTAGCCATAAGTACTGATCAAAAGATCAGATAAAGGCCTCGCGGCCTAAGACATCTGAGGACATACTAGGCCTGGTAAAAGACCAGCTAGTATCCATAAGAACAATAAAAATACAGCCAGAGAACTACCAGAATCGGCGATAGGCCCTGGACGCCTAAGCAAGCCGAAGAATTCTATTCTATTCTATTGACCCTCCTTCAAAAATCTCCTCGCAAATGACGTCACGTTATACGACGTCAAATGATGACGTCACAGATTTTGCAAAATGGAGTCTGTTGAATCGTTTTCAATGAAACACCAAAATGTAAAAAAGTCACTTTCTTTTCAAACCTTGATTCTGAAAATTTAATAATATTGAATGGGACCTAACTTCCAGTCAGTGTGCAAAATCTCAAGGAAATCCGTCCAGTAGTTTTTGAGATATAGGCCGTGGAGACGGGACAGACACACACACACACAGACAGACTAATAAAGTCTGTAGGACCTCCAGTAAACCTGGAGGGATAAAGTCTGTAGGACCTCCAGTAAACCTGGAGGGATAATCAACACTAACACACACACACATATGCACCCACTTAATCAATCAAACTCACAAAAACACAAAGGTCTACACAATCCCGATGGTTTCCTTTACACGGAAGCTCATTGCCATATAAGAGAGCCACAATGAGCACCCATTCACCACACTTGTATATCTCTTCCGAGGCATCTCCCAGAATACCCTGCCAAGCTACACAGTGTAGTGTTCGGGATTTTAAGTGGGCCTTTGCTGTCCCTTACTAACATGGGAGCACTTAATGGAAAAGGAAGATGGTGTGATGTCGTTGGTAGTAAACGCATCTCTGTCTTCCTAGTCTTTGCCTTATGAAAGAATTTAACTTTAGTAGGCTGCTAAGTCCCATTTACAATAGCTGGCTACAGTTGCCTCCCTACTCCTCCTGAGCGCATCAACCTCTGTATGCTAACAGTCGATGGCATAACATGTTAGAGAAACGTACATTCATCAGACAAGTGAAAATTGTAAGATATATCCGGTGCCAGAAAAAGCACATTGAAGACATCTACTTGACATAATAACAACATGAAAAGATAAGAAAGAGCTAAATGAGAAATAATTTTAGGTGAGGAAACACTGTTAAATGACGGAGAATCGCAATAGACCACTTGATAGTCTCAGTGTTACATGATGTTCTACATGTATAGGAGTACCACGTGATCGTAGTTCTCGATTCTCATTGGCTGTCTCAAAACTGCATGTAAACAAAACCATTGTCTAATAGTAGCAAGCAAAAGTATAGCCTGCACATTATCAGTGCAAGATATGCACTTTATTTTGCTGTGATCGTTCTTTTGGATTTGTTATGCTGGAAAGCTAGCGTTAGGCTGGAAAGTGCAAAGAGATGCTGTAGGCCTACATCCAAATAGAACGTCCTAGAAACCGGACCAAATAAGCGAGTTTATTTTTAGGAGAGAACTCTAGACCGAATGGAAACGTACTGTCTTCCAAAAGAACATCCCCTCCCCCTCCAAGACCTCTGCCCATCGCCTCCCCCCCCCCCCCCCCCCCTTTCCCTTTCTATCGTATTTCTGGTGTGGTCGAGGCATAAGACCATGAAAGGAAAGGAGGAACGGTCTGTGACTGGGAAGACCGGAATCTTAGTAATTTGGGAGGTAAAAATAAGAGAGAGCAGAGAGACGCAGGGCAGACAGAGACGGGCAGACAGAAAGAGCGGATCAGAGAGACAGTTGAGACCTGTCTAATGCTGAAATAAAGAATACGAACTTACAAGACTGAAGTTTTGTATCTTGCCCTTCCCAGGAAGAACATCCAGCTCTACGAAACAGAACGCCCATCGACTCGTACAAGGAACTCAAAGGTATTCATACAAGAGAGAGGAACTGACTGCCATAACAGAACGCCCATCGACTCATACAAGGAACTCAAAGGTATTCATACAAGAGAGAGGAACTGACTGCCATAACAGAACGCCCATCGACTCATACAAGGAACTCAAAGGTATTCATACAAGAGAGAGGAACTGACTGCCATAACAGATCCGCCACAATGGCATTTCATTGCCCAATAATCGTCTGCAGCAATGGAAGCTATCGGCTTGAGAGGTGGAAGGCTGCTGTTTGCGAAAGTCACGGAGTTCGTCACAACCCGGACTAGTGCTCCGAAGAAGAAATATGTACTGACAATGTAACACATAATGTTATTGATCTAAAAAATATCTAAATGACATCACTGGCTGCAGTCGACCAATGATAGCCAACCGCGGACTTTCCTGTTGATACCGTTGATCTAAAAAATGTTCTTATGATATCACTGGATGCAGTCGACACAGCCTACTGCAAACTTCTATTCGGTAATCCAGTCAGTGCATGTTAAACTTTTTCAAATTTCGAAAATGACTCACATCAATAGTTGACGTTAACTGGATCATGGTCTCGACCGAGTAATGGATTTATAGACTCCCCGAGTGACCTAGTAGCCTAAATACCCGGCCATCTGGACTGATCCACAAGATCGCTTCTTTAAGTCCTTCACTGCCAAGCGAGAGCCAGGTTTACAAACATCTAGGAGTTTTACTTCCTTCTGAACATCTAGCAAAGAAAATTGAAACTCAAACAAAGCGCAAACTTCGACTACCCAGCATGGCGATAACAAAAGCCTACAGACAGTTTTTTAATCACGATTTACCAATCGCAAAATGTTTCAAATCTTGCAAAAAATTGGTCGACTGTACCCTCAGTGCTCTTCTTCCTCACGCTCAAAAACGCACTCCACAATCGCAGTGCATGTGTCAGAGACTTCGTGCAGATCGCACATCCCGCACTGTCGGAGCATGATCATTGTGAAATCTTTATATTTTCGACAGGATGAAAGGGAAGTTCCTGTGAAAACTTTTGCTTTGCTTTGGCGCGTCGTAGACGTTGAGCCAACGCTAACGCAGTCAGACAGAGGGGTGGGCGCATAGTAAATGTTCACCAAGTATATCATTCACGTACAGAAATCCTTTGTTTACATGCGGAGCGGGTCAGTGCGCACTGTGCACGCGCCATTTCCAAGAAGGCAGCAGAACTAGCAAGTGGTCTGCGTGCATGTGTGTGTGTGTGTGCGCGCACGTGTTTGTGTGATTGTGTGCATGTGTGCCTCTGTATGTGTGCGTGTGTGTGTGAGAGCGCGCGCGCGCGCGTGAATGCATGTGTGTGTGTGTGTGCGTGCATGCGCTGTATGCTCGTGCGTGTTTATGACAGTGTGGTTGTATGTGTGTGTGTGTACTTGTGTGTGTGTGTGTGTGTGTGTGTGTAAGTGTGCGCGCGCGGGTGTGTGCGTGTGTGTGTGTGTGTGTGATTGTGTGATTGTGTGTGTGTGTGTGTGTGTGTGTGTGTGTGTGTGTGTGTGTGTGTGTGTGTGTGTGTACTTGTATATTTTTCGGTGTACGTATTAACGAACGAACTAACAAAAAATTTATTTGTACAGGCCACTTGGCCCATTACAAAAAAAGAGGGGGGGAGCCGGGGTCGGACTGACAACTCGCTGATCTCTCTACACTACGGCCAGATGAAGGAGAGTACTCCGAAAGCTCGCCAACCATTTTCTTTGCAAGCCAGCCAACGACTTGCGTTGCAGGCCACAGGTCTCGTAGCCACTCCAGCAGCCACAAGCCGCCGCCGCCTGCGCCACAACGGCCAACAGCATCCACAAGCCGCCGCTGCCTGCGCCGCAGCGACCGGTTGGAGCCGCTACCCGCAGCCGCTGGCCACAGACCTGCTGCAGCAGCCAGTCCCGCCGGGCACGACCCCAGGGGTTCACGCCTGACGACCTGCACTCGAGACCGAAAATCAAACGGCCCTTTTCAGGGCCAAAATATTTTAAAATAAGAAAGGATACAATTAGTCTGAAGCTTTGTCACGTCTTGTCTTTGGTCCCATTACAAAAGGAAGTGCAAAAGAACACAATAAACCGGTATGTACACGAATGGGTTCAAGACTGACACACAGTCTTGCGAGTTACAACGCGTATGGCGAGGGGGAAAAGTGTCATCCCTGCGTTCCGTTGCACTCTGCTTCATCTCTGCTACGATGTAGCAGGCTCAGGAGTTTCGATTGGGCGGTTTCTTTAATTACTTAAAAAGCACGTTTCCATTAAACGTAGAGGGGTTTTGGATAAATACATGAATCCCCTAAATGATTTCACATTCAAGTATATCCCTCTTGATCGAATAGACAACATTATAAAAGCACTAGCGTCGAAAATCATTCATAACAAAAGGGAGATAACCATCACCCGTCATAAAGGAAGGTCACGGGAATCTCAAAATGTATATCGTCTGCTACTTCGTTACATGCAAGAGCCGACGTTTACTACAGATATCAAACCAAGACATACAATTTACTCTGCCACGGTAATGAGAGCACGAAATCATTCATTTCTTCGACATTTGAAAGCAATCGGCATTTTTGCCACTTCCATGGTATGTAAACTTCATGGTTCGAAGCATGTTTACCGTGCAACTTCGTGGAGTGACTTCCAATTAGTTCTGTTTAGTATGAGCAAGTCAAATGCGGCTACGGGTTCTGTAGTTTCATTGTTGCTAGGCACAGCAAGTGGCGCACTCTAGTGTGAAGCAGTTAGAGCACTTTCTGAGACGCTCTAGCTGCTGCGCGACTTTAACAGAAAGTTGACCTCTGCCACTGGGTGAAACGTCACCAAAAATTGTGTATGAATGAAAATTGACCCTAATGCTTTTAT
>JAWQFJ010002764.1:17500-37500 GCA_034096865.1 Theodoxus fluviatilis | reverse complement strand
TTCTTCCTAAAATTCAAGGCAGTGGCGGAAGAAATAGTTACATCAAAGATCACTATCTTAAACTAGTGAAAGTTTTTTATGCTTACACTGTTCAGTCAGACACAATATTCTGGTATTCCGATCTGATGTTTGTTTCCTGCAGCACATCTCTAAGTCACAGGAAAGATGTAAACTCTGCACAATGCAACACCTACAAATGTACAATCACAGGAAAGTGAGTCACAGAACTTCTTTGATTTTCTGCAGCACTGCCTCAATTGCTTTGTCAACATCTTTTGTTTTCAGACTGCTTTGATTTGGCTTTTGCTCTTAGAGCATTAGGCTGAGCTATCAGTCTGACAGCCCCCTTGGTTTCGGCATTGTGACGGTACGTCCTTTCCGCATTACATATTAAGAATTGTACACAAGTGGAATCAAGGTGACGGATTTACTGGTGCGTACAATAAAATGATCCTTTCTACCTGTTTTCCGTGAGTTGTCAGATGATAAGCTATCATACTACTACTGTTATGAATTGCATGTTTATGCATGTGTTAAATAATGGGCACTTAAGAATGTAGAAGCCAGCCAGGCCTCAAATAAATGTACTTATTAGAGAACCAGCTATGCCTTGAAAGTAGTTTACTGTGGTGAAGCCTCATGATGAAACAGTGAACAATTTCAAATTAGGGCGCCGAGCTTCCAGTATGAGTAACCTTGACATTGATAAATTCAACATATAGGCGTTTAATGTGATTGGCCAACTTTTAAAGTTAGAGTGGGAAAATGTGCTGGCCAAGCACCCGCCAAATCCCTATTACCCTATTAGTTTAGAGGGAGTGAATTCCTGAGACTTTGAATGGAGACCTTGGGGGAGGGAATAAAGAGGCTGCTGTCTGCTGACTTGGGGCTGGCACTCTCTGCTCTCCTGCTCCTGGTGTGGAGTGGAATCATCTGTGGCAAGGCCATGCCGATATGGGAGGAAGGACGGGTGACATCTGCCCTCTACCTCTCATCAACTCCAGCTCCGAGTTGCGCTGGCCTCTCTTGATGACCCCAGCACCAGCCCTCTGGGGGGAAAAGTGGGCCAAGCCAAACAGCCACAAGCACAGATGGCCGTTCCCTACACCCTGCCAGACCCCCACCAGAAAGGACACAAGGGGAGATAATGCGGTTCCAACCCTTCCTTCTATCAGGATCCACCCCTGTGTCAGTCGTCACCTCCTCAGCACCCCAAAACATCACTCTTTGAAGGACGGCAACCTGGGTCAACGGCTCTGACCCCTTCTTTCAAGGAGGGGACTCACCTGAATTCTCCTTTCAGATAAGTCCTACCTTTATAGTACAGGCTGGCTGGCTAAATCAGGGTTAAATAAAAACCGCTGGCGCTGAACCTCCAGGTTTTGGCATAAAAAAAGATCGGGTTCGAACCCACAACCTCTCGAGAAAAGAGGGGGAAAAAACCCACACACACACACACACACACACACACACACAAACACAAAAACCAGGTCGGGTTCGAACCCACAACCTCTTGAAAAAAGAGAGAGAAAAAAAGTTTCAGCGCAGAATCGAACCTGGTCACGCATGACCAAGAGACCAACGCTCTACCAATCGTGTCATTGGAGATCTGGTGTGCCTGAGTTTTTGTAAAGCATTTATAGCGTTCGCAGCGACAACTTACAAGTGACCGTGAAATAGGAAGGTGTGAGATGAGATTTTACCCTGGGAGTAAACAAAATAAGTTTATTTCAGACCATTTACCTTTGCTGAAACTACTGTGTTCTGACAGCCATCTGGTTTGTAGCTTCGCACTTCTCGCACCTGTTCCGGTCAGTCTTTCCTGACGAGCAGTGAAGTGCTTCACAAGGCGCCTCTTTTATGTTTCGTGTTTTGTTTATTGCTTGCTATTTAATTAATTGTATTGTATTTAATTTTTCTTTATTTCAACTGTACAGTGTGCGAGTGTTGGAATGCTTTGTATGAGTGTGGACTTTTTCATTGTAAACGCCATGAGCTTGCCTATTAGGGAAGGTATGTGCGTACAAATAGTCTGTATTATTATTATTATTATTATTATTATTATTATTATTATTATTATTATTATTATTATTATTATTATTATTATTATTATTATTATTATTATTATTAACCACAGACGAAAGTCCTGTAAGCTCCCAAGCTTTTGAAGGCTGCAAAATTCTCGCACTTTTGCCCAGCACAAAATATTGTACAATCCTGGCGTGGTTTATGTCCGGCAACTGGTTTTTGTCGACAGACCACAAACTGTTTGGTGTTTCATACGGATCTAACCCATCAACGTCAATAATCTTCTCGTATAAGCTTTCTTTTTTTTTTCACAAGTGAAAAAGACTAGGCCTGGTCAGAAGACCAGTATCCGTAAGAGCGATGCAAATACAGCCAGAGAACCATCAGAATCGGCAACAGGCCCTGGACGCCTAAGAAGGCCGAAGAATCTACTCTACTCTACTCTACTCATTGTTTTGTGAAAGTAGGAAAAGATAACTCTGTTTGACTCGATCTGGCTATTCCGTCAATTGAAATCTCAGGGGGGGGGGGGGGGTTTCGAGTTTACGACCTACATAAATCAATTTCTTTTCAAACCTCGATTCTGAAAATTGGATACATTCAATCGGACCTAACTTCCAGTACGTGTGCAAAATGCCAAGGAAATCCGTCCAGTAGTTTTTGAGAAATCAGCCGTTAAGTCGGGACAGAGAGACAGACATGCACATAAAATTACGTCACGTTATTGATGACGTCACACATTTTGCAATTTCGCCATTCCATCAATTGACTATTTAGGGAGGTGCTTTCGAGTTTACGACCTTAAAAAACCACTTTCTTTTCAAGCCTCGATTCTGAAAATTTGATACATTCAATCGGACCTAACTTCCAGTAAGTGTGCAAAATGTCAAGGAAATCCGTCCAGTAGTTTTTGAGATATCAGCCGTTAAGTCGGGACAGACAGACAGACAGACAGACAGACAGACAGACAGACAGACAGACAGACAGACAGATAGACAGATAAAAACTGCTGATGCTGAACCTCCAGGTTTTGGCATATTTTTTTTTTTTAAGATCGGGTTCGAACCCGCAACCTCTCGAGAAAAGAGGGGGGAAAAACACACACACACAAAAACACAAAAAACCAGGTCGGGTTCGAACCCACAACCTCTCGAAAAAAAGAAAGAAAAAAGAAGTTTCAGCGCAGAATCGAACCTGGTCACGCATGACCAAGAGTTCAACGCTCTACCAACTGTGCCATTGGAGAACTATATGATTGAGTGTTTGTAAAGCATTTATAACGTTCTTTTCCGTAAACCCCCTAGGTTGGTATTTTGCACTGTAAATTGTAGAAAAATGGATGATAGTTCATGAAATTTGAGTGGTCTTGTACATTTTAGGATACTCAAGTTGGAGCGGCCGCGCGGGTGGACAAATTTGACTGTAAAACGGTATTTTTTAAGCAAAGGCGATTTTTTTCTGGGGAGGATTAGGCTGCAAAGTTCTCGCACTTTTGCCCAGCACAAAATATTGTACAATCCTGGCGTGGTTTATGTCCGGCAACTGGTTTTTGTTGACAGACCACGAACTGTTTGGTATTTCATACGGATTTAACCCACCAACGTCAATAATCTTCTCGTATTACCGCTTTTTTGCGTCTGCTGGTAGACGTTCAACATAAGAAGCCATTGTTTTGTGAAAGTAGGAAAAGATAACTCTGTTTGATCTCGAGTTGGCCATTCCGTCAACTGATTTTGAGGGGGGAGGTTTTCGAGTTTACGACCTAAATAAATCACTTTCTTTTCAAACCTCGATTCTGAAAATTTGATACATTCAATCGGACCTAACTTCCAGTAAGTGTGCAAAATGTCAAGGAAATCCGTCCAGTAGTTTTTGAGAAATCAGCCGTTAAGTCGGGACAGAGAGACAGATGATACAGATAAAATCTCGTCACGTTATTGATGACGTCACACATTTTCCATTTCGCCATTCCATCAATTGACTATTTAGGGAGGTGCTTTCGAGTTTACGACCTTAAAAAACCACTTTCTTTTCAAACCTCGATTCTGAAAATTTGATACATTCAATCGGACCTAACTTCCAGTAAGTGTGCAAAATGTCAAGGAAATCCGTCCAGTAGTTTTTGAGATATCAGCCGTTAAGTCGGGACAGACAGACAAACAGACACACACACAGACAGACAGACAGATAAAGTCTGTAGGACCTCCAGTAAACCTGGAGGGATAAGTATTACTCATGCACATTGATTTAACAACCATTGCCCATCTTTTCAATCATTATTAAAGTCATTTGGTATTCGATGTCTGCCCTCATCTTCTCTATTGTCCTGTCCATTCTTGACAGCTAGAAAGGTGAGTGAATGATACAAGATAGCAGTGCGTTTTTCCTAGACACCCTCTCAATTAATAATAATCAGAGCCCTGTCTTGTAACAGGCGTCTTCAGCTGCTTTGTCAGCTTGCTTGAGTAGCCGCTCTGCCTCACCCACAAGTCTCTTCCTCTTTAAATTGCCCATGCACACGAGTCTGACAGAAGCAGGTCTTTCCTTAGGGGTACTTTCATAACTCCTCCAGCCTGTGGTGCTATACCAAAGGGTGGCCAAAAATCTGCTTATGGTCTCTCCACATTGAAAATCACTGGCAACTTGCTATCAGGGAACATAACTGCAAACAAACTCGACTTGTTCTCACAGGATTTGAAGCTGAGATGACAGTTCACCGCGTGCATTGTGTAGATTATTTCAGCTTTCAGAACATCATGTCCTCGAATTCCTTGCAGCAGAGTCTGAGACATCACTTTACTCTGACCACCTCTGACTTAGAGATGACAGAGTGGCACTCGTACTCGAGGCCGACTGGCTACTGAAGGCCTGCTGTGTAGTCCCTTCCCTCCAAGTGTCACTCTTGTTTCTGTCATTAACTATGTCCAAAAATGTGGACAAAGGAATAGCAGACTTACTTGCCTTGACACGTGTTGCGTGTTTTTTCCCCTTAGCATGACTCGTCAATGCCGACTCTTCCATTGAACGTACATCGATGGATTTTCTACATACAGGACAAAAATGCAGAAAACTTGCTGGAATGTTCACGCAGCCACTCAGCATATTCCACTTTCTCCAACCACTGAGGGTTGAAAACACACGCGCCACCACCCAGCATTTCTCAAAAGGATGGGGGAAAATGTAGACAACAGTCCACACAATGGCGCCAAGAAGAACTACGGACTGCGCATTCGTGCACACACGGGAGGTAACTCTGCGAGAGTCCAGCAGACGGCAAATATGGCAACTTCAGGTTGGATACGATTAAAAAAAGATAAATAAATAAATACGACAACAAATTATAATGTTTGTCAAAATTTAGTTCATTTACATTCTTTCATAATACAAACAGAACATTGACCCCAATCTGATTTTCAAGTACTTTTCAAGGAAATTACACTTTTTATTATGAATCAAGGGTATTCACCACGGCAGGTCTCACGCGCAGCAAGGAGATGAGGTGGTGGCAGGATGGGGTGGTGGCGGGGGGTGGGGGTGGGGATGGGGGGTATTCCTAGCATCAAGAGGCCCCTGGTGACGTCACCGCGATGAGAAGTGATTCACCTCCTTCACTCACTTGACAGGATGAACCCAGAGCGGTAGCACCTTTCCGCGTACTGATCCGCAGGGGTTTATACACCTTGTAAATATTATTTATCTTTCCCCCTTTTTGGGGGTATAAATACTGTCATCTACTTGTCCCCATCTTCTCGGTTCCTTAGTGTTTAATTGTTGTTCTTGTGTCATTGAAGGCTCTTAGCCGTTGGCCAGCACCTTTTTGTTTTGTACTTGTAATACAATTTTGATTTATTTGGTTATATTTTGCTATTGTTTCATTAAATTTAATTAGTTCACAGGGATTTCCCTTGTCCCTTCTTTCTTGAGGAATAAAACTTTATGTGAAACAATACAGCAGCTTTCAAGTTCCCAATGCGATATATTATGATCTGTATGAGGAAGACGATCTTTTGTATCGCTTTCACATTTTGGTTTTATGTCACACGGTCTTGTAAAATGTAAGCCCAGATATCTATATCTGTTAACATCTTCAAGTAGTTCTGTTGTCTATTACAGTAGTGGACAAGACGACACACCCTTAGTTTTTCAATTTGACAAAACATTTATTAAAACAATATACTAGATAATGAATCAAACACCCCCACCTCCACCCCACCCCCCCAAAAAAAAAAAGAAGAAGAAGAAGATATAAGCCTTTGGCTGAAAGGTCTTCTAAGATACAAACAAAAGAAAATATAAATTTAAATAATCAAATCAAATCAAATCAAATCAAATCAAATCAAATCAAATCAAATCAAATCAAATCAAATCAAATCAAATCGAATCAATTAGAATCAAATAACACTACATCTAATAAGAACATATCCCCTTTAAAACGTAGAAAAGAACAGAGGATGCGGTGGGAGTAGGGGGTGGGTGGCCTGCCATTCCAACGCGCAGATGTGGGGACCAGCGAAGAGCAGAGGCGCTACGGGGAGGGGCCGCTATTGCGGGGGGCCACTATTGCGTGATTTTTTTTTGTCCAAAGTTCTTAAGGCCATTTTGATTCTTTTGTCCTAAAACGCCTAAAAAACCATAAAAGTGTTGTTACTTTTTTAAAAACTTAGTAATTTTTTCGTTTTTTTTTTTTAAATTACAAACATTTTGTCTTCTCTCTCTCGGCGGCCTGTAGCGTGGAAAATAGTGTCCCGTGGAAAACAGTGACCGGAAGTCATCGCAGAGTTATCTGCTCGGGACGTGCTGAAAATTCAACTCTAAAAAGAGACGGCACCCGCCACTCCGCCTGACTGACTTGGCACGCCCGGGGAGTTATGCTAAGATCCGGCCGCGTTAATATATCTGCGTTTTGTGACAAACGTCTTTCTCGGCGGTACTGTACTCCATGCACCTTAACGGTCCGCGTGATTCGGGTGTAATCTTAAGCTAAACGACGTTTATTGGCGCTGCTGAAATGGTCGAAGTCGGAAACATTCGGAACGTCGTTTAGCTTAAGATTACACCCGAATCACGCGGACCGTTAAGGTGCATGGAGTACAGTACCGCCGAGCAAGACGTTTGTCACAAAACGCAGATATATTAACGCGGCCGGATCTTAGCATAACTCCCCGGGCGTGCCAAGTCAGTCAACGGTCGCGTTTTATAAAACCAGACTACAAATAGACTACAGGGAGGTGACTCCCATATTATTTCCGGCAGGGGAGACGGCTTTGCACGGGGAAAACCTTTTTTGAACGCTACATCATGTGTTAAACTACACAAATGCACCAAAAACTCGTAAAGCAACTAATGCGTCGTTTGTCGGAATATTTTCCATGCGAAGAACAGGTGCAGGAGCGGTAAATCGCATAAAGAGAGAGCCGAGCAGATAACTCTGCGATGACTTCCGGTCACTGTTTTCCACGGGACACGATTTTCCACGCTACACGGCCCTATCGGCCAAGATCAGAGGAAACAACGTCACTTCCTCCATCAAAGAACAAAGCGTGCCTCCGCGTCTAAGATCAAAGGAAACAACGTCACTCCCTTGTCTCGAATATTTCGTAGCCGTAGTTTTTATCAATAACGGGTGAAGCTTTATATTCTAACTCCATCCCACGATTGACTCTCAACGGATGGTCCCTACGCCCTAACTCCAGGGCCCGACGCTGATGTTGGACACAAACGTGACAAAAAGTAACGCGTCCGGGTTTAGGTGAAACTCCCCGGACAGGCTAAGTCGGGTGCGGCCTAGGCTGAGCGCTATCGGTAAAGCCCGATCAAGAAATTTTGGGGAAAAGTTTTTGAAAAACCCCCCACGAAAACTTAAAAAAAAAGTAACAACAATTTTATGGTTTTTTATGCGTTTTAGGACAAAAGAATCAAAATGGCCTTAAGAACGTTTGACCAAAAAAATCCCGCAATAGCGGCCCCCCGCAATAGCGGCCCTCCCTAATAGAGAGCCGACCCCGGCGCTACCACTGCATCTGTGCCTCTGAAAGGCAGCAACCACAACAAAGAGCAGGATGAAGGAAAGGAAGGGAAGGGTTGGGTTGTAGACTGACCTGGGACTAGGGTAGATCCCAGAGGTGGAATCTGCACCAGAGCTGGCTGCAGAGGTGAGACCACTCCATCCAAGTTCGGCCCCCAACCCCTGGGGAGGAGGGGGGAGAGGGAGGAACAGCAACCGGTCCGAGGGGAAAGAAAGTGAAGATGAGGGTAAAGAGGCACTGCTAAGAGTTCGGCGGGGAAGGAAAGTGAGGATAAGGGTAAAGAGGCACTGCTACAGTTCGGCGGGGAAGGAAAGTGAGGATAAGGGTAAAGAGGCACTGCTAGAGTTCGGCGGGGAAGGAAAGTGAGGATAAGGGTAAAGAGGCACTGCTACAGTTCGGCGGGGAAGGAAAGTGAAGATGAGGGTAAAGAGGCACTGCTAGAGTTCGGCGGGGAAGGAAAGTGAGGATAAGGGTAAAGAGGCACTGCTACAGTTCGGCGGGGAAGGAAAGTGATAATGAGGGTAAAGAGGCACTGCTACAGTTCGGCGGGGGAAGGAAAGTGAGGATAAGGGTAAAGAGGCACTGCTACAGTTCGGCGGGGAAGGAAAGTGATAATGAGGGTATAGACTGCTAAGAGTTCGGCGGGGAAGGAAAGTGAGGATAAGGGTAAAGAGGCACTGCTACAGTTCACAAGTGCACCAAGGATGCTTTGGCGCGGGGAGGCTGTTTCAATCTGATTTAACGGTAGGAAGGAGGGGTGGAGAAGAGGAGGAGGAGGAGGAGGAGGAGGAGGAGGAGGAGGAGGAGGAGGAGGAGGAAGAAGAAGAAGAAGAAGAAGAAGAAGAAGAAGAAGAAGAAGAAGAAGAAGAAGAAGAAGAAGAAGAAGAAGAAGAAGAAGAAGAAGAAGAAGGAGAAGGAAAAGGAGAGGGAGAAGGAGATGGAGAGGGATGAGAAGAGGGAGGAGGAGAGGGAGGAAGAGTGGGAGAGGGAGGAGGAAAGGAAGGAGGAGAAGGAGAGGAAGGAGGAGGAGGAGGAGGAGGAGGAGGAGAGAGGAGGAGGAGGAGGAAGAGGAGGAGGAGGAGGAGGAGGAGGAGGAGGAGGAGGAGGAGGAGGAGGAGGAGGAGGAGGAGGAGGAGGAGGAGGAGGAGGAGGAGGAGGAGGAGGTAAGATTAAGACTCACGAGGGGTGCGTTTGTTATGCGTAGAATCTCGAGAGAATCTCGAGGGCTAGGTGTTGCCTACGTTTCTCGCTCATTAGCCGTAGGTGCGTCTCACTCGCCCTAGACTAGCCTATCGAGGCGAGTTACTTGCCTAACAAATGCGCCCCAGGTCTCCCTAGGCCCTACGGGATTCCTGAATAACGAATAAGTAGGGAAATCGACACCTGACCTGCTCTTACTGTTATCATCTCTAGTGGTGGTCATGATCAATAGCCTTACATAGCCTGCAAAATCCATGCATCATCTTTTGTTTTGCTTTTTGTGGAGGAGAAGACATGTAAAAACCCGCTGGTGTAATTTTGGAAGTCATGATGCCACCGCCTATGGTGAAGTCAGTTTGCATTTAGAGAGTGACTTACTTACGCGGGCCACACTAGTGGACTCGTCCGAGGAGAGGGGTGCGGAAAGACAGCGAAGCTGGCGGGCCACCCGAGCTGGCGGGCCACCCGAGCTGGTGGGCCACAACATGTGGTTCAGGGTGTTTATGCTCGATACAGGGCCACAGCATCTGCTTGAGGGCGTTTATGCTCGAAACAGGGCCCATCGCCTTGCCGACTGCTGCAAATGTAATGTTTTGGACTAATCCGGCAAATAATGCTTTTGTGCACCATTTTTGCACACCCCCCCCCCCCCCCCCCCCCCCCCGCTCCCCCACGAACATTCGCTGTCTTTCCCGCACCCCTCTCCTCGGACGAGTCAACGTATATATGTTACAGTCAAATCGGGAAATCCTGAAAGTTTAGGCATTCACGGTAAATACCTGGTTTGATCAGGCAATTCCGGTTGTTGACAGAAAATTTTCAGGCATTATCGGAGAATGTTTACCGCTCACAATCTGTGTTTCTTGTGAGAGTCAAAGCATTTCAGCACATGCCTACTGTAAAACTTTGATCGAGTGGCTGGGGTCGTAATTGGTCCATCAACTGAGATGCTACCTCACAAGCTCTTTTTGAGGTCAGTGGTCGCAACACAACGAATTTTGTAAGATGGTCTTGATAAACCATATCCACTTGTATTGACCATCGTCCATCGACAAAGTCAATCAGGTCAACTTGACACCTGGATGAAAAATCACTTGAAAGGATGGGTTTCACAACAACTCCTTTTGTTTTCTGTCGTTTTGTCTTCTCTTGGCATACCTTGCAGAAAGACTTGAAAAGTTCTACGCTTTCTCTGTGCACATTTGCACATTTCTGTTCAAGTTTCTTTAGAACTCTGTCCCTTCCACACGCGTGAGGAATTCAATTTAGAGAGTGCTTCGCTTTGTTTTGCTGTGAGAGTGCAGAAAGCAGGTCTGAGGCCACTGGAACAGCCCTGTCACGGTGCGTCCTGTCTGGGGATAGTCGATGAAAAATAACATCCACGCTACAACTGTCACAAATGTAGACGTGTGTGTGTGTGTGTGTGTGTGTGTGTGTGTGTGTGTGTGTGTGTGTGTGTGTGTGTGTGTGTGTGTTTGTGTGCGTGTGTGTGTATGTGTGTGTGTGTTTGTGTGTCTGTGTGTTTGTGTGTGTGCGTGTGTTTGTGTGTGTGTGTGTGTGTGTGTGTGTGTGTGTGTGTGTGCTTGTGTGTGTGCTTGTGTGTGTGTTTGTGTGTGTTTGTGAGTGTGCGTGTGTGCGTGTGTGTGTGTGTTTGTGTGTGTGCTTGTGTGTGTGTTTGTGTGTGTGTGTGTGTGTGTGCTTGTGTGTGTGCGTGTGTGCGTGTGTGTGTGTGTGTGTGTGTGTGTGTATGTGTATGTGTGTGAAGAGTCACGAGAGGTATTTGCTATTTTTACCCTTACATTCCAGCTCGTGCTCATACTCAATGAATGATGACATTTACTGTGCTTGTTCGTTTTTCTTGTCCGAATCTGAGAGTAAAATGATATCCTGATAAATGTGTAAGCATAAAGGTCACACTGACAGAAAATAAACCCTTTTTTGCTTAGATTTCCCCGCGTTTGGAAGTCTGCAACTTTCTGTATGCATGGGACTAATTGCTCGAAGGTGGCACCATTATGTGTTTGAAATTGGTCAAGATGTGTATTCCACACACACACACACACACACACACACACACACACACACACACACACACACACACACACACACACACACACACACCGATCAATTTGCTTTGCTTTGTTTTGTTGTTATTATTGAGTATACTAGGCTGACTGTTTCATGAAAATGTTATGACACAATTCTGGCTGACCCCTACCCCTGACCTTTCCATTCTTTGATATTTAGGGCCTAGAATTTTGACAGCTATTGTGCCGGAGTGAAAACAGATGTATTGATGAGTTGAACACGCTTGGATAACAGAAGGAAAAATCCGCCTTTGTTGTTGGTAAGGATATTTCACCCCTAGCAGTTTCCGCCTTTCATTCATGCAGGGACAAGTAATAAGCGTAAAAATGTACAACTGGTATCGTGGAGGGAGTTTGGCAAAGGAAGGAGTTTTGGTTTTCTGTTATATTCCTGTTTACTTAAGCTTATGTTATGGTATTGCCATAATTGAGATGTAATTTGCGGATATTGTCTTAGACCAGGTGTCCATTTGTTGAATATGTGTTTACATGCTGCTTTTGTCACTGATTCACCCCTTTGTCTATGGGCCTATGGCCTTGACAAATAAAGTGTCAAAGTGTCTCTCTCTCTTAAATAAAATTGTTTTGGAAACACCGATATGTACATCCATAAATACAGATACGAAACAAAAATGGAATCATTGTGTCAGGAGAAGGACGAAGATAAATATCACATGTTGATCCGCTGCCCTGCAGTGAGTGATCTGAGAGGTAAGTACTAAGTTCCACACGTCGTGGACACTTGCAACGCCTTCGTTTATCTAATGGAAGCAATATTATGATATGAGTGCACCTACATGTATCATGTCTTGAAAAGGAGAGAAAGTGTTGTTAAAGAGATTCATTGCTCGTTAATGAAACGAATTATGTAGATTGTCCTGAATTATCCATTCGTAATCGGCTGGAGGCTCTGTCAATAAAATATGCAGCTAGCTCTCGCTCTCTCGATCTCGCTCTCTCTCTCTCTCTCTCTCTCTCTCTCTCTCTCTCTCTCTCTCTCTCTCTCTCTCTCTCTCTCATCCCCTTCCCCCTTCTCATACCCTTCACCACCACCACCACCGCAAATAATGGTTCCATTGTACAAAACAGGTGGTTCAGTCATAGAGCTGTGCTCCGACTGGCATTCAAAAACCTCACAGTCAATGGTGCAAAGGATTTTTTCAGTCTATTTGTCTTTGCTCTAATGGAAATGAAGCGTTTGCCCGATTTTGCTAGTGCCCATGAGGACTGCGGGGGTTTTGGTGACTTTAACTTGCCATATTCACCTGGGCAAGATACACAAGCGGATCATGCAACGGAACGTATTCCCCCGGTAATGACTCACCAAGTGTGCTCACCACTCGTGCAGAGGATGCCGCAGAAAGCAACCCCGGGTTGTTGCACCAAGTGAAGCAAAAAGCACGTGCAGACTGCCCAGTTACTGGCACTTTGCACGTGCCCGGTGGAAGCACGCAGAGCACAGCAGAGAGTACAGCACAGCCCACGCAGTCNNNATGTGATCCTGTCTGTGAACAGCTTTGTTGCCCACTGGAGACGTGTGTCCACTGCCTTACCATCCTCCTGTTCATCTGAAACCTGTTGTTGTAGAGAATGTTGTAGTACATAGACTGGAAGGTGTCTTCTACTGACTTTGTTGCTGAGATGGATGTATTCCCGTAACGTTTCATGCATTTGTATATTTAATGAATACTTCTGACTGATTTTTCTGAGCTGGACATCACTTTATTAGATTTTTTGTTTTTGATCGACTCAAGCTCAAGACTGTCGCTGCGATTATTTGTTGAGAGGACAGGCTATGAATAAATGAATAGAATAACTGCAAAGATCAGCTTGAGGGGAGCATGCAATGTTGATAATAGTCTTACCCCCAGGGATGATCTTACCAGGGGCTGTAGACTTGCCTGCCCAGAACCCCCTGCCTGCAGAGTCTAGCTTGAGGTTAATAGCCCACTGTGTTGATTCAGCTGGTCAAGCACTGGGTGTCTCCACTGTGCTGACCACAGACTGTCCATCCCCTTCTACCAGGAGTTTATTCTCTCCTTCTACCAGGAGTTTATCAGGTACTTTGTATGGAACTGTGGAAGGAAAGGAGCATCAATGGGGGTGGAAGGTGCTGTTAATTTTTGTTCCAGTAAGAAACTGTCTTTACTTGTCCAAAGGTGTACATAAAGTGTGTGGATCTGTATTAGAACACAGTAAACAGCTGGTTGGTAAAAGCGTTTGTTTCTGTTCGTGAAGCCAACCTGGTAAATGAAGTTTGTTTTCAGGTGTTTATCATACATGTCAGGAGTCAGTTTCAGAGCAGGAACTGAAGCAGTTGATAGGAATTGCTGTTGGCTTTAGTTATCAACTGGACTGTGTTTGACATGGTGAGAATTTTGACCTGAGATCATTTCTAGATCCATCCTTTGGTACCAGTTGGAGCTGTTTATGGAGAGTGTTGTTTACTGTTAAGCATAGTAAAGAACCTCGTTGCTAATTATGGAGTACTATAATTTTTCAGCAGAGATTTTCTTCAGATCTGCTTTTGAATGAGTGAAAGCCGTTTTCTGAAACTGCGGCTTAAATTTAATGGGTCCGTCATTGCCCCTACTATATTAGAAGCTGTGGATCTCAACATGGGATTGTTATCAAAGAGACACAGGTGGGATGGGTTGACATGGATTTTGGAGATGTGGGAACTGTGAAACTATGCTGAGAATGTTATCTGGCTTTGAGAGAAGCACTCTTCACTCTCCTGCATATTATATCGTGCTTGGAATGCCATTTTATCTCACACCTTCTGCGTTGCTAGATTCCACACCTGTATCAAGTAGCACTGCAAAGGTGTCTGATGACTGGATATTTAAAGTCATTGCATTGTGAATGTTGGTAGTTTGGGATTGGTTAGTAAGGTTTTAGCAGGGAGAGTTGTGTGTGTGTGTGTGTGTGTGTGTGTGTGTGTGTGTGTGTGTGTGTGTGTGTGTGAGTGAATATGTTTGTGTGTGTGAGTGTATGTGGTGTGTGTGTGTGTGTGTGAGTGTGTACTTGTGTTTGTGTGAGTGTGTATTTGTGTGTTTGTGTGTGTGTGTGTGTGTGTGTGTATGTGTTTGTGTGTGTTTGTGAGTGTGTATTTGTGTGTGTGAGTGTATGTGGTGTGTGTGTGAGTGTGTATGTGTGAGTGTATGTGGTGTGTTTGCGTGAGTGTGTATTTGTGTGTTTGTGTGAGTGTGTATTTGTGTGTTTGTGTGTGTGTGTGTGTGTGTGTGTGGTGTGTGTGTGTGTGTGTGTGTGTGTGTGTTTGTGTGTGTGTGATAATTTTGGACTTCAGTGCAGTCTGCCTTGCTAACCCAGTGTGGGAACAGTTTGAAGTGGTCAGCTTGAGTGTCAGGGAATTCAAAGCCTTGATAGCATGCATCTGGAATTCTTGGTGCTCAACTTGGGAAGTGAAGTGGAACGTTTTCAAAATGTGTCTGTCTGCATGCAGTCAAGTGAAACAGTGTCACTGCTACTTGATACACACAAAAAAAACATTTTGAAGATAATGCTCCTGAACTCGGCAAGACTAGCAGCACCCACTGAAGGTGTGAGGCTGTTGTCAGCTGTCCAGGAAAAAGCATGTAGCTCCACAGGCCTTTTGATGATTGTGCTGCTTTTGCAAGTGTGCAGTGCAGCCTGACTGCATGGGAGTGCACCTTTGATGCAGTCATTGCACAGTGGGCCTGCAGGTTTGATGTGCATGTTTTTCTTGACTTGGCAGTCGTGTCATGCACCAGGAATCTCTTCTTGCCGGTTTATCAGGCCCCAGTTCTTGCTGGAGCTGCTGTGGTCTCCTGCTGATCTGAGAGTTCCTGTTTTGAGAGAGGAAAGTTCTGCAGATAAGGTTTGGGGAAAATGTGGTGGGGATGGGATGGGGCTGGTGAAAATTTCCAGCAGGACCGGAAAAGAAAGTGTGGTTTGTTGTAAGGCCACACATTCAAATGTTGTGGTTTTGGTAACCTGACCAACCCTATTTTCCCCCGCCAACCCCTTTTTTTTCCATTCGAGCAAAAAATGAGAGAGAGAGAGAGAGAGAGAGAGAGAGAGAGAGAGAGAGAAGAGAGAGAGAGCAGAGCGAGAGAGAGAAGAGGAGGTGTACGGAGGGAGAGAGAGATGCGAGGGTAGGGCAGGGAACGGTGAGTGGAGGGAGGGAGGGAGAGAGGGAGCGGAGAGAGAGAGTGTAGAGAGAGGGCAGAGAGGAGAAGTGAAACGGAGAGAGAGAGCGAAAGAGGTAGAGGGAGGCAGAGGAGAGAGAGAGAGCTGAGTGAGAGGAGAGAGATGAGATGAGAGTAGGTGTGAGAGGCGAGACGAGAGAGGAGGGGGAGTGTGAGGAGAGAGAGGAGAGAGAGTGGAGGGGGGAGAGGGAGAGTGGAGGGGAGAGAGAGAGAGAGAAGAGATAGAGAGAGAGAGAGAAGAGAGAGAAGACAGAGAGAGAGAGAGAGAGAGAGGAGAGAGAGAGAGAGAAAGAGAGTGAGAGAGAGAGAGAGAGAGAGAGAGAGAGAGAGAGAGAGAGAGAGAGAGAGAGAGAGAGACATTGAAGGCATACAACAGAGTGTTGTCCCATCTTTCCTGCCCAATGGGCTCTGAGGGAATTTAATCAGAAAAAAGGTTTCAGTGAACGATAAGTTAAAAAAAAGTTCTGGCCAACCTTCCAACCCTTTTTTTTGTTGCTGTTGTTGCCATGTTACCTTAGCCACAGCTAATTTCTGTGTGTGGCCTAATAACTTTTTCTTGAATATCCTTGCTCTAAGTGCTTTAATACATGATGGATGGATATCATTGATGCATTGGTACAATTTCCTCCAAACGTGAACATCACATAAGATATTTGCTATATTTTCACTAACCCCACCCCCTCCCCCTTCCCCTCCCCCTTCCCCTCCCCCTTCCCCTCCCCCTTCCCCTCCCCCCTCCTCCTCCTCCCCCCTTCCCCTCCCCCCCCTCCCACCCCCTCCCCCATCCCCCTCCTCCCCCTCCTCCTTCCCTTTCCTCCCACCCCTTCCTCACCCCTTCCCCACCCCCTCCCCCCCCCCCCCCCTCGCCCTCCTCCCCCTCCCCCATCCCCATCCCCTTTCCCTCCCCCTCCCCCTTCCCCCCATGTTTGAAATTCAAAATGGAAAGAACAGTTTCAACCACAGTAAAATTAAAGGTAATTTAGTAGACCTACAGTGAAAGTTTTCTATGTATCCCAGGCAAATTTATGTGGACTGAAAGAAATGGGAGGAAAAGTTTTCACAAAATCTGTTTAAATTCATCTCTAAACTTAATGGAATACTGGCATTTTGAAAGCTGCTTATCTGATCTTTTTGTACATGTGTTAAATGGCCTGGATGATGTTTCCAGATTTTAGGATAATGTTTGGCTCTGTGACAGCCCACCACCAGGTGGGGAGGCAGACAGGTTAACATGCAGGCAGGAGGGCAGTGAGCAAGGAGTTGATCAGAATTTTGATGTGTTTGTGTGACCCTCTGTGCTGTGTACTCATTGCCACTCACTGCAGGGAACAGACACAGTGTAGATCCAAGGGATTTGCAGGGTGTTTACCTTTTATTCCTTCACAGTACTTACTGATCTGAGTGGCTGTTTGCAGTGAGATGGTCATGAAGCTGTCTGTGAGTGGACCTGGTCACTAATGCTGAAATGGTCGTTGTCATCCACATTCGGCGACACTGTACCCGAGTTTCAAATCTCGGCATTTCTCGCGAGAACGGACATTTATAAACGTCGTTTAGCTTAAGATTACACCCGAATCACGCGGACCGTTAAGGTGCATGGAATACAGTATCGCCAAGCAAGACGTTTGTCACAAAACGCAGATACATTAACGCGGCCGGATCTTAGCATAACTCCCCGGGTGTGCGAGTCACGCGACTGTAAGGCCGAGATTTCAAAACTCGGGTACAGTGTCGCTGAATGTGGATGACAACAATTCTTTCAGCGTCACTAATGGGTGGGGGTGGACATTGAACTCCCAGCTGGACATCTTTGTCTCTGCCTTGTTTACTCTGACTGGACACAGATTTCCAAGTATGTAGGTACACACAACAGGAAAAACATGAACACACAAAAAAGTATGTCCTTGCTATCTTTTTTAGTTTTAAGTCGCTCTTAGGGATCAAAGCCTCAGTGTGCATGTGTGTGTGTGTGTGTGTGTGTGTGTGTGTGTGTGTGTGTGTGTGTGTGTGTGTGTGTGTGTTTCTTCTTCTTCAGTCTTAGGTGCTGTGTTAGCCATCAGGAAGTAAATAGGATGCAGTGGCAAATGTTATGACTTAGCTAAAGGAATTCTCCTTAGTTGAAAATAATGTTCTTGGACAAGAAAAATCTAACATATAATTTATAATTTTCATGCCTCATGCTCACCATTTAGCATAATTTTACATTATACGAAGAGGCTCAGTCAGTTGTAGAGCCTTTCCACAAAATGACTGTCGCAAGCAATATGGACATACTAGAGCAAAAACTGGTACACATGTATCTGTGATTCTGTCAATCTGTCATTCAAATAATACTTTGGCTGGCTCCTTTGGAAATTCCAGTTGACGTTTTGACATCAGCTCAGTCACCTGGTCAGATGACATTTCTTTCCTCTATCTTTCCTTAGGACTGAGAAAGCTCAGGTGAACTCTTCCTGGATCTTGCCATTAGAAAAAATTTAATCACTATGACATATATGTCTTTTCTTTTAATTATATCCTCAGGGGTTATGTGGATGTGTAAAAGCAAGGGACGAATGTTCAGTTGTAAAACCTGAGATGTTGAAATCAGCTTTGGCTCTGCTTTTGAGGGGTTTTGCACAAAGCCTTCACAGTCATTGAACTTTTATTCCCCACGCTGAAGATTTAATGTCATACTGATAAAGTGATATTCCTCCATCACAAGAGCTCACCATGGGGCTACTTGCCGTGGGACCAGGGGGGAGAGAGGAGGACTTTGAGGTAGAGATGTTGTCTGGCCTATGAAGCAATAGCCAGGGGGGCGACACCCCAGTCAGTGTGCTGCATGCTGTTCCGGGTGTAATCTCCACCTGGGATCAGCTGAATGTCTGGAGATTGAGAGGACAGCTGTTGGGGACAACAGCACAACAGCACAGGAATGGACACAACCCTGCATTACATTAGGACTTGTGTTATCTCCCATACAGTTCCTCCCAGTCCTCCCAACCCACCACCCTCTGCCTTGAAGTCCCCGAAGCAAGGGCTCTCTCACCTGTGCTCCATTGAAACCTGTCTCCATAAGTAATGGCTTTTTGTGGTGAATCTTTTTGCTGTTTTAATTTTTATTTTATTTTTGAGGAATGATAGATTTATAGATGTTAGAAATTGCATGTTGAACTTGTAGGACGAGTTTTTCAGTTCAGCTGAATGTTTTGTTTTTGTTTTTGTGAATGCTTGATGGGGAGACGGAGAGAGAGAGAGAGAGAGAGAGAGAGAGAGAGAGAGAGAGAGAGAGAGAGAGAGAGAGAGAGAGACACACACACGCACAGAGAAATTGGCATTTTAAGCGTTTGTGTGGTGTGATATATCAGGTATGTGACAAATATATTGATCAGTATGTTTTGCCTGGTTTATGAGTAAGTACATTGCCTGTGTCGCGGTTGGGGTAGGTGGAAGGTGGCTCGACCCCCAACCGGACAGTAAAAAAAAGGAAAATATGGGAAATTCCTTCCATTTAAACTAATTAAAGACAAAGATGCCACAAACCAAAACAATGTAAAACAATTAATCAATTATGCTGAACACCTTTCCAATACAAATTACAAAACTCATTCATTCAATGAACATAAAACTGAAAATGAAAAGAAGAAAAGAAAACATTTACAAATTAAAAACCTTTAAAAACTGCCCAGTGGACCCAATTACAGTTCTCAGTTCCATTTCTTATTTTATATATATATATATATATCCATATCTCCTCTCTTGCGAAATAAAAATTGGTGTTTATATAATAAATTCCCTGCGCCAGAACCCATAAATATCATGCAACAGGGGACATGCAGCATCAAGGTGGAAAAGCACGTGCAAAATTGCCTCTAACAGCAAGCACCGACGCTGCATAACGCTTAAAGGTGTATAACGCTGCACTAAAAAACATCACGAAGTGGACTTTAAGTCACACCACCCAAAATGAGCCATGACAGACCTTTAATCTTTGCATAAAATTAAAAATAATAAAAACCGCTGGCGCTGAACCTCCAGGTTTAGCGCTCAGACTGGCTGTTCCCAGAGTTGAACTGGCCACGCGGATGGACAATCCCCCCCTCCCCCCCTCCCCTCTCTCTCTCTCTCTCTCTCTCTCTCTCTCTCTCTCTCTCTCTCTCTCTCTCTCTCTCTCTCTCTCTCTCTCTCTCTCTCTCTCTCTCCCACCCACCCACCCCCACCCCCTGTCCTCCCTTCCCTTATCTCCCAGCTGTCATAGCCTCCGCTACTCTTCCCCCCCCCCCCCCCCCCCCCCCCCCCCCCCCCTCTGTTCTGTCAGTTTTGATCACGTCACGCATTTCGCCATTCCATCAACTAAACAGCCCTCGCCATTCCATCAATTGAGTATTTAGGGAGGTGCTTCCGAGTGTACGACCTTAAAAACCACTTTCTGTTCAAACCTCGATTCTGAAAATTTGATACATTCAATCGGACCTAACTTCCAG
>JAWQFJ010002764.1:10000-12500 GCA_034096865.1 Theodoxus fluviatilis | reverse complement strand
GTGAATAATCTGCATCCTGCTCTGTCAAGTCAAAATATTATATATCCTGAGCACTATACTTCATTTACCATGATGATGAACATTATCAGGTGAAACAAGAGGACTGGAGACACGGCTTGACCATACTGCTCATGCATGAAGGTAATAACTACCTATATCATTGTCTTTACTTTGACCTTCATGGAAGTTACAACCATACTTCCTTTGACTTTCAGATCATTCAGCAAGGGTGAAGTGCTCCTTGTCTGCAAGAAGTTTCCTCAAAGGTAAATGCTCTCTCTGTCGATACTCACCATGTCTATGTGCTGTAGGAGTTGCTATGTAGACTTTGTGGTTGAGGTGAAGAGAACTAAAGCCAGGATTAATTCAGTTGCTATGCGTACTAGTTTAGAGTATCAGCTTTTCTTGCAGTACAAGCTATCAATAGGATTTACATTTTGTCCTCTGAGAGAGAGAGAGAGAGAGAGAGAGAGAGAGAGAGAGAGAGAGAGAGAGAGAGAGAGAGAGAGAGAGAGAGAGAGAGAGAGAGAGAGAGAGAGACTGACATTTTATTGATTTTAGGCTGACCACCCTTTACAATGTAACACATGAGATTACTAAAAGTGGAATTATGGGACGGACAATTAACACCAGTATTCCTCGTGATGTTTCATGGCATGATGAATGCACATCACCACATCTCTTACAATTATCTTATTTGAGTACATCAGTGCTGCGTGTGAAGTATTTTCCCATCTGAGAAATGTTCCTGAGACACTTTCTATGGGACCATCAGAATGTCCAAGATCCGACAATGCTTTTTATTTCTTCATGGCAAATAGACAGTTGTGTCGAGACAGACAGAGAGAGAGAGAGAGAGAGAGAGAGAGAGAGCAAGCAAGCACATTACGAGGATACTAGCCCACTGTGTAGAATGGTGGCTTGGGTGAGTGTGTGTGTGTGTGTGTGTGTGTGTGTGTGTGTGTGTGTGTGTGTGTTGTGTGTGTGTGTGTGTGTGTGTGTGTGTGGTGTGAGAGAGAGAGAGAGAGAGAGAGAGAGAGAGAGAGAGAGAGAGAGAGAGAGAGAACAGTGATGGGCGGCTGTCGTTCAGACTGGGACTACAGGAGGATGCCTCCCAGTCATTGGAATGCCAAATCCCTCACTCATCCGCCCTGGGGGGCCCTCCACTAGTGACTACCCCCCACTCCGGCTTCTGTACCCCCTCCCGCCCCCTGTACCCCTCCCCACTTCCCCTCCTAGCCCCTCCTTCCTGACCCCCAGCAATGACAGAAAGAGGTTGAGAGAGGCATTGATAGGGGATTTTTTTTAGACTTATGTATGGCGAGGGCTGACTGGAGGTGTAGTTGATAGAGGGAGAGGGTGAAATGTTGAGACTTTTTGGGACAGTTACTTCTTGCAGTACACAGTACACAGTACACAGTAATTTATTGCGCCAAGTGACATCATTTAAGAAAACGAGCACGAGGAAAACTAAGTGATGAAGGCTAAAAGAAACAAAACAAAAAGCCAAACTCACGCATCGCTTACACACCCTAACACGCCGTTTATGCAAAAAACATGGACATTTCCCGATGTACCTCACTCACGACACACACACAGGGAAGCTGGAACCCGCTGGTGTGTTGTAACAGAGTTGGGGAGTGGTGTGAGATGCAATAATAGAAGAAGGGATTTGAGAGAGAACAGTGGGTGGGGTTGAGAGACTTTCTGAGATTCTTGAGACAAGGAGAGAGGAAGGGAAATACCTCGCCAGGAACCTGGCAACCAGGGGGCAGGGAAAGACAGCAGTCCTGCAGGGACTCACTCCCACCAAGGATACAGGAAGTCAGGGTGGTTGCACTGCAGGTGAAGTGGAGAAGACAGAAGAAAGAGATAAGGTGGCTAGAGGTGAAAAGGAGAAGGAAGAGAGATAAGGTGCCTGGAGGTGAAAAGAAGGAAAGAAGAGGTGGTTTAATCAGACAGAAATCATAGAACTGAAAGGAGCTGGGACAGGAGTAGAGACCTCACACAGAATTGAAGGTAGGCAGACAGAGATGAAGACAAGCAGAAATGAACTGTGAGTTGGTATGGGGTATGGCACACTGTGTGTGTGTGTGTGTGTGTGTGTGTGTGTGTGTGTGTGTGTGTGTGTGTGTGTGTATAGCATGGCCTTGACTCAGTTCTGTGGGCTGTAAGCAGGATGTAAACTTGCATTTCCTGATGCAAGTCCAGACAAGACTTGCAGTCAGGTTGCCTTGAGAATTTTTATGTGAGATTTTGTCAAACCTGTACTGTGCCGAGCTGCGCCTGTCACTGGTTGTTGGCTTTCACTTCTGCAGTTCAACATGAAAACACAGTGCCCACAGTTGATTGTGCTTTCTTGGCAGTGGCTGTAGTGGGATATCTTTGAATATTGTGTGTGATATTTATCAATCCTGCTTTATGCTGTGCTCATCTCATTGTGGAGTGATCATAGGGTTCCATTTTGTCAACCCTACATAGCAAAAACAGAGATGACATA
>JAWQFJ010002764.1:0-7500 GCA_034096865.1 Theodoxus fluviatilis | reverse complement strand
ATTTGAAATCCTCCGCTTCACTTTACTGTGTCAATGCTCCTACGCCTTCCCTATTTAATCTTCCTTCTGATATCTTTGTGGTTATATCTCTGTGGAGAAATCTCAAGTCTGCATGATTTTTTTATAACTATTCATGAAGCATTCTTCAAGTGTCATGGTTTCATCTTATTGCTTATCACAACATGACTTCCTGGTTTGTTGTGAAATAATCTCCTTCCTCTTTGGCCTCGTTCTTTCACCATGGCGTATGAAATCTATAACCGTCCTCAGACACTCAGGCAAATAGTGAAGAGCTATTCATAGATTCAGGAAGCAGCTACACTGCATTTGCATGCGTAGATCTTGGTCTTTTTGACCTTGCTTTTTAGTAGAATCTGGAACTCTCTCTTTCTCATCATCACTCATGCACTCCCTGTTTGGCTCATGATGAAACGGGAACAGCCCACGTAGATGCGGTCTGACCTGATTTCTCTGGGAGAGACCGTCTGATTGGCTCTATGAAGGCATTATTGTGTTGGCCTGGAAAGCCGTATTAGTAATGGAAACCCTATTAAGTGCAACGACATCATGTCCATCACTAATGGGTCCATTCATGAAGACCAAAGCCGAGTAGACAGGCAGTATAAAAGGTCAGGACTTGGGAGCTTCAGTGCAGACCAAGATCATTTCCTGGAGATTAGTGGATGTAGTGAGGCTTGTGCAGTGCAGTCTCCATTGCTATTCCAACATGGATACCCTCCTCTGTCTCACAACAGCACTGGAGTCCAGGCTAGAGGTTTCTCCATCTCTCTCCAGGATTTGGAAGGTGTGCTGGTACTTCTAATGGATGCTTTTGAGTCTTCAGTATTGTTTCCAGAGTTCTTCTATTTCTTGTTACTGTGTTTTGATGAATCTGGGATCACCTTATTTTGCCTTGAAACATGCTGATATATTGATGGAATATATTTATTTGAACAGAAGCTTTACTTTGCTATTATTGTAAAATTGTTTGTTTAATACATGAGTTGAGGTACTCTATGTTTTAGTAGAGTACATTTTATTTAGCACAGTCTGAGAAGGGAAATTACTCTCCCTATCCACACTTTTTACTTGACCTATTCTTGGGGTTTCAGATGAGTCTGTTGACAACAGATCTGTTGCTCATGACTTATGATCTTATGTATCATAATCTGCAAGCATTCGTAGAATTGGAAAATCAGTGAGAGGTGTGTTGTAGTGCACTAAGCCCTATGGTGTAGATAATTCCCTCATGACAGCCAGCATTTACTTGACACTTATCCTCATGATGAGGCGTTTGATAACACTGCTATTCTCATATTTGTGTCTCGCTCACTGCAAGTGTTTCTCCTGACATTTGCTTTCATGGTGAAATTTTTCTCGTGGACTATTAGCCAGTGCTTAGATATTTTCCTGCCAAAAAACTGCCTATATCAAGTATCTGCAAGAGTGCGTTTTCTGCCTCCTTTGCAGGGTAGATGACCAGTTCTTGGTGGAACTTCGGCAGCGGTCAAGAGACCGCCCTCCTCTGAGACATGCACAGTCGGAGCTGGTTGGCGACGATCGGGGACGGAGGGGAAGCCAGTTCATGGTGGACACATACAACACAGCCTACCAGCTGCTTCAGACAGAGCTGGAGAAGGCACATAAGGTACTGGAGTTCCCTGTGCTTGAGATACAGAACATTTTTTACAGATCTTGTTGATGAATGAAGCTATGAATATGCATGAACCTCTAGGAAAATTCTAGCAGTTAAATAAATGAAATGGGTGCTGATGAATAAAGATATACAGATTTTTGGAGCTCTCAGTGCTTGAGGTATGAAGCTTGTTTGATATTTGTAGTTGAATGAAGCTATGAATATGCATGAACCTCTTGGAAAATTCTACCACTAACAGTTAAATAAATTAAATGGGTGCTGATGAATTAAGATGTACATGTTTCCAGAGTTCTCAGTACTTGAGATATAAAACCTGTTTGATAGTTAGTTCTATAAAGTTATGAAAGGGGATGGATGCAGTGTGATAAATGAAAGTTCATGATACACTAGAGTGATGTGTGCTTGAGATATGAGACTTTGATATTTATAGTGGAATGAAGTTGTGAAAATGGATGAACTTAGTGTGAACAATGAAAGCACACATGATGTACTAACTATAACTAAGGTGCTGTGTACTCTGATGCCAAACTTTTTATATAATTATTTGATATGCTATCATTGATGAATGGTTGTGTTATGAAAATGAATGAAGTTCATGAGAAAAATGAAAGCACACTTGATGTACCAGATTGTTGTGTAATGTAATGCCAAATTTCTTTGATATTTGAAAATCTATCTTTGATGAATGGTTGCTGATGAATGAAGAAACACAAGGTACTGGATTTCCTTGTGCTCGAAATCTAGAACCTCTGATGTTTCTGTCTGAATGAAGTTATGAATGCGGATGAACTCATTATGAAAATTTAAGGGTCACTTGATGTATTACAGTGTTCTGTCCTGTGATACAAAACCTGTTGGAAATTTCTTGCAACGTTACTGCCAAGGATGGACTACCAATTTGATAAATAAAGGTTGGAGAAGTGTTGTGGCTAGAGAACCTCTTGGAAATGTCTGTGGAAGTGAACTTATTGAAGTGGACAAAAAGAGAGTGTGTGGGAGGTGAATGCATGATCATGTTTCAGCACTGTACTCACTGCGCAAGGTGCATGTTTTCTTGAACTGTGCCTGGCTGACAGGACATACACGGATGTGAATCTATGAAAATGAAGTCAACTGTTAAAATTCACCATGATTCAGGAGCTGCAGCTTCGAGACGAGGAGAGTGACAAGCTGTGCATGCTGAGGCAACAAATGGAGAAGGAACTGACGGAGCTCACTGCCTCCTTGTTTGAGGTGGGTCTGCTTTGCGCGGCAGGAAATGTTCTCCTGAAAATTTTTCTTGAGGCTCTGTTTTGAATTGCCAACAGAGATTTCTTGCTGAATCAAGTGCCCATGTGAATAATTTCTTGCAGATGCAAATGGCATTGTGAACTTGATACATTGATTTAGAAATATAATTTGTTGTTGTTACATTGTTAATCTGTTGTGTTTTTAACCTGTAGAGGCTTTTAGTAAACATTCTGTGGACTTCTAGGGTAGACAAAGAGGAATAGATGTAAGTTTTTGGATGCTCATAGCACTGACTCACACACTCACTCTCTCTCTCACTCACTCACTCACTCACTCACTCACTCACTCACTCACTCACTCACTCACTCACTCACTCACTCACTCACTCACTCACTCACTCACTCACTCACTCACTCACTCACTCACTCACTCACTCACTCACTCACTCACTCACTCACTCACTCACTCACTCACTCTCTCTCTCTCTCTCACTCACTCACTCACTCACTCACTCACACTCACTCACTCACTCACTCACTCACTCACTCACTCACTCACTCACTCACTCACTCACTCACTCACTCACTCACTCAAAATGTCAATGACGATGTTCACCTTGTAGAAGGATGCTTCATGTCTATAGACATTGCTGTCGCTGACTTCTCACTGCCTGTCCACAGGAGGCCAACAACATGGTGCAGGAGGCCAACATCAAACGCATGGCCACAGAGAAGCTTCTGGCTGAGGCCAACCAGAAGGTGATGACAGAAATACTTTGTGTTCCATACCACCTGTTGCTGTCCTTCCCTTAACCATCTACCTGTCTGCCGAGCGCCAGCTGCACTCTCTCATATTTTCCGCCTCAGACTTTTTGTTCCAGATTTTGTGGTCATGATGACCTTGAGACAGAGCTGCCTGCTCTGCCTAGCTTAGATGCCGAGTTTAGAACATAGGGAACTTCAACGCTAGCCTAGACTTTCTTTGGGGTGTTATGGTAATGGCAGGATGGGTGTCAGTATGGGACATAATAAAGATTTATGTCAAACATCTCTGTTTTGTTTGTATTAACTCAATAACGACGCACCGCATCATATGATGCGGTGAGGTGAGCAACGGTTGACGACGCACCGCATCATATGATGCGGTGCGTATGTAAATTTCTTGTGTGTGTTGTAAGGGGCTCTTAACCAGTCAAGGTAGTCTAGTTCTCTTATAAGATAGTGAGGAACATTGTAGATCGTCTGTGTCTCTGAATTTGAAGAGGATAAGGCACTGCCAGACTTTGTTTACACATGTGCCAAGGGGCGCTTTCAAGGCTAAATCACAATGGCGTCGCGGCAGGACGATGAGGATGTTGTAGAAATCGCTGTGAAAGAAGCATCAGATGAGAAGGACGATGTGATCCGTTTTTCTGAAGATGAAAAAGATGCAGTTTTAGAGGAGCAGATCATAGGTATAGTGCACGAACTGCTGACAGAAGAAGAGGAATCGGAAACTGATCCGTACACGCTGTCGGCTTAGAGTCGGCCTCACTCCAGTCGAACTAAATACAGGCACGCCAGACGGTACCCATCTTTGTTGCAATACTATATTCAAAATAAAATTAACGAGAGAATTACATTGATCTACAAGGATAGAGGAGACAAAGAGCGTTCTAATGATGGCAACAGTTTTTCCATTGCTTGATTAGTATTTTTTCAGCAATTTCTGTAAAAATGCCCAGAAACATGCGTCTCCAGTCAACACGAGCTAAAAATAGTGCCGTCTTTAATGAGTTAAGCTGAGCTATGCTGGCTAGGCTAGGCTAGGCCTGGCCTAGGCTTTGCTAGGCTGTGCTGTGCTGTGCTGTACTGTGCAATGCTGTGCAATGCTATGCTATGCAATACTATGCTGTGCTGTGCTGTGCTGCGCCATACTATGCTGTGCTGTGCTATGCTTGACATGTGACCAAAGTATTGTTGGAGTTTCATGCTTGACTGGGAAATCAGGTAACTCCATTGCCTGCAGTGCCTGGCATTAGTAGCAGTATGGCAGGGCTGTAGCTGCTCCATTTATTCCTGTGACCAAGTCAGGCTCTGCGTTGTCTGCTTCTGTGCAGCCTCCCTCATCTGTGCCTTGCAGGATGGTTTTGGACTGGTAGCCATGGAGGGCAACATGACCTCTGTATGACTGTATTGTAGCTTGTCATGCTTTTCCTGTAAGCTGCTTTGGATTTTAATGGCAAGGAGCATTATTACTGTTCTAAAAAATCTGATGCCCTCTCAGACTGGCTCCGCATGTCAAATGCCATATCGGCTGCTGCCAACTGGGAAGGACAAGTCTGTAACTATGCAGTTCTCCAAGTAGAAGTGTAAGCTACAAGCAGTGGAGAGATTTGGAACTTAATGCAGTCTTATTCAGAGTGAATGTATTTAATGGATCTCTCATATGTGGAGTGATGTTGGAAATCTACGTCAGAGAAATTATACATAGGAGAATGTATGGGCAATTGTTTTTTTTTTCTTTCTTTGCCCTTTCTTTCCTACTTGCTTGCTTTGTGCATTCTGTCTGTCACTCTTTCTTTCACTTTTTCTTTCTTTATTTCAATCTCTTCCTTTGTTTCTCACATTCTTTCTTTTTCCTTAGTTTTTCTTTGAATTTGCTTTGTATATTCTTGACTGCAAAGTAGTGGCATGTATGTATAGAAAGCTTTACTCATTCAATTCCTTGATAACTGTGATAAAGCCAAGATAATGATAGGGAAATAAGTAAATTACCACCCTTGCTAAACCTTAGGCCCAATTGTTTTCAGGAAACCCAATAATATTTGTTGTCTCTGCACACTTATTCACATCTCTAGCTGATTTAGTCATGCCACAATAGCTTGTAAGGCTTTTGTGTTCCCTTTTTGGGGCAGAAATCTGATGGAGGACATTTATTCCGCATAAATCCAGAGCTTTGTAATGCAATCATCTGCTAAATTTTTCAGCGACTCAAGCGACTGAGATCTCACAACTGCTAATCCTTCATGTTCATTCATGTTAATAACTCACCTCTCAATGAATTCATATTTGCATCCATTTTTCTCCTTAGATCATTTCAAACTATAGGATCCATAATTTTGTTATGGTGACTTAGGCATCTTGAAGCAATAGTCAATTACCGGCGTGGGAAATAGCACAGCCTTTGGTATTGCAAAGGGATGCAACTCTTGATGCATTTTTACTCTTTCCACAATCCAAGGGCACGTTGCTTAGCCCCCCTAGTTGGCAAGTTATAGGCCGATGTCAACATGTGTCAAGCATTTGACTGCCTGTACATTTGTTTTCATCATGTCGACACATGTTGACACCGGCCTATTCCTTGCAAGATTTTGCAACATTCCTAGCATAAGCAACAAGCAACATGCCCCAGGACAGAAATGTATGTATATGCTTGTCCACTCTAAAACTCCATTCTCTCTGCCCCCCAGATTGAGGTGCTGCAGGCGGAGGTGGGGGCGCTAAAGCAGCTGGTGCTGACCTCCACGCCATCCTCCCCCAACAAGCACCTGCACCCACAGATTGACGACCAGCCCAAGGAGAAGAAATCCTCCAAGCCTTTCTGGAGAACCCACCGCCGCTCCACCAGCCACCACGAGTTCACCAAGGACGCTCGGCAGATGGTGGAGGAGCAGCAGGAACAGAACCAGACGAAGGCCAAGGAGGTGAGAGAGAGAGAGAGAGAGTTTGTTTTGTAGTGTGTGTGTGTGTGTGTGTGTGAGAAAGAAAATGAGAGTATGTTATATAGAGTAAGTGAGGAACTAATGTGCATGTGTTTGTTAATATGCGCGCACGTGTGTGTGTGTGTGTGTGTGTGTGTCTGTGTGTGTGTGTGTGTGTGTTGTGTGTGTGTGTGTGAGTGTGTGTGTGTGTGTGTGTGTGTATGTGTTTTGTGTTTTGTTATGTTGTGATTGATGGACCGAGGACAAATGAATAGACTGAAAGAAATTATAAAAATACAGACACACAGGAAAGATGTAGCAAGATGGATAAACCTACATATGACAGACAAAATTGAATGAAATGGACACAAAGACCAGCAGATCAAGAGATGAACAGATATATTTACAATGGAGAGGTGGAAGAGCACCAGAGTAAGTGGACAGTGAACAGAGGGGGGAAAGTGTTGGATCATTTGATTGTCTCGGTGACACTTGCCTCCGGGGATGTCCATGGTTAAATAAAAGGAGACAATGACCGTATGAACCAAAGATAACACAGAGAAATACAACTTACAGACATCAACTGGGAGTAAATGTTTGAGGAGATAATGAAATGCAATTTCCACAGGTGGACCCGGTGTGCTTTGAGGAGTTTGTGACATGGAGGGCCAACATGCCCACCTTGGATTCGTCCTCCCTCTTCTTGACTCGTCTGCTGTCGGAAGACATCCAGCCCTGCCTGCACTTCCCCAACCAGAAGGTACATTCCAGTCCCTCTCCCAGTCTTGTTCCCTATCTCAGTCCCTGTCCCAACTCACTCCCTGTCCCAAACTCACTCCCTGTCCCAAACTCACTCCCTGTCCCAAACTCACTCTCTGTCCCAAACTCACTCCCTGTCCCAAACTCACTCCCTGTCCCAGTCTCAGTCCTT
>JAWQFJ010002763.1:30153-37653 GCA_034096865.1 Theodoxus fluviatilis | reverse complement strand
TGATTCTCCGCCTTCGAGGCCGACAGAACTTTTTTTTAGACAGGGGTACTACAGCGAGTTGAATTCTCGGTGCTGTTGAAACTGACTGCTTGCCTCTGCTAAAGGTATAAATATTGGTTTTTAATAGTGACGTGCCAACTACATCTGGCTCTCACATAATTTTACATTTTACCCCCAATCATCGAGTCACTTGATCAATCCATTACTGGCACGTCAACAAACATGATAACAAAATGCACACTTAGCACTGCCTCTACTTCCTGGGGAGTATTCCAACCCCGATGCTAGCTCAAGTCCATATGCAAAGATTCAGAGCACTACTACGTACCATCACTGTCCTCCACAGCCAGCCCACACCTATACTCCCTCATCTTAGTCACAACTGCCTCGCTCATACTGTCCTTCAAGACCTTAGCGTTCCTCTGCTGACTCTACTTTCTTACATGTTCCTGGGTTTATGTACAAAGTGATGCAAGCCATCCTTTTAGCTCTCCGTCACACAGATTCTCTCTGAAACTATCTGCAGTCAGACAACTACAGGGCTCCACCTCTGAAAAACTGTTTTCAGGTACATCCTTGCAAGCAACTGTGAATACGTTTTGGTTCATTCTGGTGAATAGATGTGGTGTGCATGGGTGTGCGTGTGCTTGTTAGATTAACATTGTGAGTGGGTGTTGATTTAGGTTTTTGTGTGATTGTAATTTTTTTGTATGAACAGTTCATACAGCTAACTACAGGACATGAGCAGTAGACTTATTATCAATACGTGTATTCATTATGGTCACATATCACAAACAAGATTTCATCACTTAGCATGATCTAAGGAATCTGTTGAGGGTTTCATTTCCACTAAGCATTGTGAGGAAAGTTACCGGCAGAAGAGCGTAAGCTTATTAGAATGTACAAGACTCTTAGTGAGTGAGTGACAATTAGAGAGAATATGGTAATAAACAGTCTTGAATATCACAAGCAGCTACAGGTGGGCTAGTGAGGTTATTATGCCTGTGAATATGGAGGTGCTCAGCTCTTGCAAACATGTCAATGAAATGGCAAGGATACTGTACAAGTTATGGGGCAGATTTGGCTCTGACATTCATGTCCTCATGTTGAAAAGACAGTGATAACATTTCAGTGTATTCAGCACTGGGGACAATTCATGTTTGTTCATTATTTCACATGCATCATAGCAGCAGCAACAACAACAGCAAACCAGGCAGTCACCAACACGAGGGTATTTGATATGAACATTTCCAATTAAGTCTCCATAACAACCAATGGGAGTGCAACGAATCGTTGATACAGCCACGGCAAGAGTGCCATCTGGTACGAGATACCCACAGTCCTACAACAATACCCCACAAGACACACCACAAGATACAACTAATACTGATGTCTGTGCAGTTACCTACATCTGGCCCTCAAAAGATAATGTCATCATTCAAGATATCATCCAGAGACTTACCTGTATACACTTAACCCAGAGTCTCACCAGATATCAGCACAGCAGGACATATGCTTTTATCTATCGAGCATCAGAAGTATATTTGTTACCAGACAAACATGCAAATATCTTGAAGAGAGTCTGAGATGACCAATGAAAAATACAACAATCTGTGGTTGATTATTTAGACAAGTCATGAATGTTCAAAGTTTTGGAATATTTTAACACTACACATGATTTACCTTTACAGCACAGGGAAGAAAGCACACATGGTTTGATGAAAATATGGAGGGGATACTACTTATGCCATTTAATACTGGAAAGTACACACTTTTCTATGACAACAATCACATTCATACATGTACATGAATTCACATGCCCATGTAGCATCTGTTACTCTCACATCTCATGTCGCTGCAGCCAAATTGTGTAGATCAGTAAAACAACAAAACTAACCAACCAACCAACCAAAAAACTCCCCCTATTGCTGAACAGTAAGTACAGACCAATTTGGCAATGTAACAGAAACAAAAGTATTTGAAAAACTAATATCTGTGGACACATACACACACCAACACAACCCTCAGTGGATGAAAATTAATTTTGTAGCTCATCCCGCTGCAAACTGCTTTGAAATGTTTGTCACAATGCTCTTCAGTGACAGAGGTTATTATATCAACATTATTCTGTGGTTTCTTGTACACCAAATGCCTCACAATGATTTCGGTTACAATAGTTGCAATCATTGATGACACTGAGCTGACAAGTATTTCTGAGGGCTGTCCACTCTCCACCTTCCTGTAAAACCTATGACGATTTCATACACATGGAAAAGATCAGTTTCTCAGACACTACCTTCCATTCATCTCAATAAATACATCATGAGTTTGAAATGATCCTGGTATGAATTCTGCACTATTTCAAACTTACCTTTCACCTCAAATAGCAGACTAATAACAGTAAGTCTTGAATCAGCCCTTCACAGTGAGACATGCATACAGGGCAACACACTCCAAATAAGCAATGAAAACTTTCCTTTCTAATAAAATTTGCTTCTATTGGGGACTCAGGGCTGATAGCAATTTCTAAACAAAGGAAATGAAAAAGAAGTGAGAGAGAGAGAGAGAGAGAGAGAGAGAGAGAGAGAGAGAGAGAGAGAGAGAGAGATTCATAATCAATACATGTAAACGATGTGTTTGCTGATAATTCATCTAATTTTTGGAGGGGAAGTATGGAATTTCATCCACTCACTAAGTATTCAACAATAATGTCAAGAAATGTACACATCCATCACTTTGGAATAACATGAAAAGTACACATTACTCCAACAGACTTTATTTTCCTCTCATGTTAAAAAAAAAGTAATTTTCACTTTCTTTCAGTAAAGAACAAAATTGAAGAAACTTTTTAATCTATTTATTATTAATTAATGTGCTTCAGAAGATGAGTTATCAAAAACAAGCAATACATGATTAAATTCACTTTTGCAGCTCTCTGCTCACGCAGTTTCAATGGCAAGCTTCCACACAACAGTGCAACATAACTTGCATTCCATTTGGACCGCACTTTATGTAACAGCAGTCAATATCAACAACAAACCATTTCATGTTTACACAAGAAAACCACTCTCACATAAACTACAAGTTCATTATCACAATGCAACTAAGTTTTCATGAATACGTCTGTTCAGAGACAAGGCAGGGACAGAGTGCAAAAATGTAGCTTCCCACTAACTCTGCTTTACCTCAACTTATGAAGACCATGGAGAGAAAAAACAAAACCACCACACTGTCAGGCTGACAAATAGGCAGGCACATGTATATCCTATAAGACACACTCACCCTGAGCCCAATGAAAATAACTTTTCATTCACCAAACATGTCTTCCAGAGAGCTTTACAACCACAGAGCTAATTACCCACTCTCAATATTCCAACCATTGCAACTGATGCAGCAACTATCACAGCAACATGGGACCTTCCAGGTTTCTGAAAACTTCTCCAACCTTCTCTGCTTGCCGGACCTGTGTAAGCTTCTGTATCTCTGCCTTCATCACTGTGGGTGCTGCCAACCTCCACAGCCAATCAAAACCCTTCTCATCAGCTGGAACCCCTGGCCACGGAGCTTTCAAGGCCTACTCCGGCAGCTCAACCAGGGAACACTCCATACAGGCCTACTCCGGCAGCTCAACCAGGGAACACTCCAAACAGGCCTACTCCGGCAGCTCAACCAGGGAACACTCCATACAGGCCTACTCCGGCAGCTCAACCAGGGAACACTCCATACAGGCCTACTCCGGCAGCTCAACCAGGGAACACTCCATACAGGCCTACTCTGGCAGCTCAACCAGGGAACACTCCATACAGGCCTACTCCGGCAGCTCAACCAGGGAACACTCCAAACAGGCCTACTCCGGCAGCTCAACCAGGGAACACTCCATACAGGCCTACTCCGGCAGCTCAACCAGGGAACACTCCATACAGGCCTACTCCGGCAGCTCAACCAGGGAACACTCCATACAGGCCTACTCCGGCAGCTCAACCAGGGAACACTCCAAATAGCCCCAAAACTCAAGTAAAAACAAAATTGTGGTTACTGTAACATGGGTAAAAAAAAGAAGTTATAAGATCGGCCTGAACTGCTTGTTTTTTCACATTTTTGTTTGAGAAGAGGCCAGACTGAACATTAATCAAGTTTCTCTTTCACTGCAAACACTTTAAAAAACACAAATAGTGGATTCCTCAAGTGCTTGTAGAGCAGGAAAGATGGGACGGCACACAGTTTGTTGTTTATCGTCAATCTTTTTCTTTCTTCTTTTTTTTCTTTCTTTTTTTCTTTGCATGATTGAAACAAAAAGTTTACAGTTGGCAGAAAAAATAGGGTCAGTCAGTTTACCATGACCACAACTATTTTTTTCTTTGGTCTAATTATAGGGGACATCTGATCAAGCCCAGCGCATTCACACCAACAAGCTGGCTGCCACACACCATGATTCATCAGTGAGGCATACAAGTTTCCTGCAGCAGCAGGACTAAGTCCCTGCACTAGGACTGTGTCTGCTGATGTGACAATGGGAGTTGGAGATCCCCTGGCAGTCTTGCACTTATCTCTTTTCTCTCTCTCTGGTCACATGACCCTGATTTTACAGTCTGCAGCTGTCACCCAAGTGCTATGAACCCTTTAGTCAAAGATATGCTGCTGACCAGACATGCAAGGAAGGTATCATCAATGCTTTCAAATTTGACAATGTTGGTCTGTTCTTGTCTTGAAAATTCCACAGCTCACATACGCAAGATGCCGTTGGCTCAGAGTCTCCGTATACACTTCTTGGCAGCAGAGTGCCATCAAGACTACATGTATACGTCTTTGGTGCCATGACACCCCACCCTGGACTTTCCTCTGCCTTTATCAACTCTGGGAGGTTCCAGTTCTCAAGAGATTTCCCTGTCACTTGTGCTACTGACCAGACATTCAGTCACTGGGCTGTAGCAGTCAATTAATCACTGAGAGTGAAGGTTTTCCCCATGGTGAGCAGTGAGCATTAGGCATTAACACTAATGTTCCATGACTTTCATTCAAGGTAGGGAACAAGTACAAGTCATGGTTCTGTGCTTTAGACCTTCCTCTCATCTCAGGCAAGACATATTCACAAGGAACTTTACAGAAGTCGGCAGGCAACTGTCTACATTGCAGCAAAGTACAACACTGAGATGTGTGTCTCACTACAGGAATGACCATACGTCAACTTTTTCATACAGTCTGCATCTTACTCGATCAAGTCTACTGATATTTCATTTGAAATCATTTCATCCTCACATCTTTGCAAAATATTGATAATACTAGTAAATTTCATCAGGTGCAATCTGCAATGCTGGTTACCTACCATTGGTAAAACACTGCAATATTTATCAATGTCTTGTAGGTACAGATGGCTGCTGAGTAACTGCTCATCCTGCATCCACTCACAACCTCATACAAGCAGAAAATATGCTTGTATAACACGACACAGAGTCACCAGACACTGAACTGACACTCCGCAGGAAGAGAGGGCCTCACTCTAAGTGTGGAGAATTAAGATCTGGAGGGGACGATTTCACAGCTGGGAGAGGGAGAGAGGGAAAGTTGGATGATTCAGGAAAAATAGCTCATGACAAGCAGATGAATTTGGCAAACAATATCAGAACAGTGTCTGTCAGACGCTCTTGCAGTAAGGAAACTGTGTTTGACCTAAATTCCACCACCGCAGGGTGCAATGCTCATTTATCTTGTAAACAAGTTTGAAGGGTTGGGAAGTTCCTGTAAATATTTTTTTGGCTTTCTGCTTTGGCCCGTCGTAGACGTTTGAACCAAAGCTAACGACACAAGATAGCAGCCAGTATAACATCCCACATTGTCACGATATTTATTGGGTTTATTGAAATATCATCCATCTTGTGGCAGGTGTGGCATGGAATCTTTTGGAATCTCCACCAGTGACATGATTTGTGATGTCCAGCTTCTTCCTATCCACTCTGTCTTGAGAGCATCCCATGACTACCATCACATAAAAAAGACAGACACTTGCCTTCTTCAGGTCTGCAGGAATGCTCAAACTCAAGTCACAAACAGAAAAACCCCATCAACTTATTTCCATTTTTAGCTCTATACTTGCCACTCACCCTCACAGATCTATGTTCCCGTCTTCTTCCACAGCTCATTTTGCAGTGGAAAACAAGTCCACTAACTCTATCCAAAGGTCAAGGTTACCTCATGCCCTTGACATACAGGATCAACATGCAATGAAGGTCGTGGACATTCTTCAAGGCCAAGAACCCAAGCAGTTTTCATAGTCAGACTTGGAATGGTGGGAGTTGGCGCTAACTCTTGACAATGATGAGGACGAAAATGAGGATGATGATGATGATGGCAAGGATGACAATGATGAGCATTTTGCGGTTTTTCTTCTGGTACTTCTCAGCCTTCTGCAGCTGCTGTAGCCCCCGCTCCACCTGTACGCTGGCGTGCTCCACGTTGTAGTCAATGCGGTCCAGTATCGTACCCTGTAACGAGCAATGACACTCCACTCAACTCAACCCAACTCATTAACACTTGCATAATGCTCAACATAATACACTGTACAAACAATTTTTAATAAGACAATTGGAATCATATGTTTCTGATTCTGCAAGGAAAAGTAAAATTTTACCAAAATAATTTCCAATATGTCCAGCATCACAATAGCAAGATGAAGTGATAATTCAGGCATAATATATTATTTCCAAGAAAGTCCCATCATGATTAGGAAATCCTAATATTGAAATATATATTTGTCTGACTATTTTCTGTTCTTCAGCAGAAGAGAAGAGGGTAAAATGAGAAATAAAACGAGCAGGAGAAAGAGAAGGAGAAGCAGGAGCAGTGATGACAGGAGAAAGGAATGAGAAGGAGAAGCAGGAGCAGTGATGACAGGAGGAAGAGGAGGAGGAGGAAGAGGAGAAATAGGAGCAGGAGCAACAGGAGCAGGAGAAGTAGGAGGAGGAGTAGGAGATAGAGCAAGAAAAGCAGGAGTAGGAAGAGGAAGAGGAGGAGGAGCAGGAGGAGAAAAAAAAGTCCACACTCAGGCAGATATCGGACCTGGTCTACAATCATGGTGGCCAAGTCTTTGAAAATTTCGTTGAGGTCCTGGATGGATCGTACAATCTGACTGATCTCCTTTTCCCGCTGCCTGACCACGGCTGTGTTGTCTTCCACCAACAGCATCTGGGACGTGGTGAACCCCTGTACACACAAACACACAGTATGACTCCATAGAATAAACAAGAAGGGCAAAGCCTATACGACTCACATGCTTGACCTTGACCTTTACATGACCTTGACCTCCAGGTGACCCTCAAGGTCAAGGTCAAACAACTACACCTAGCAATGACATCATACACTAAGAAATGCTTTACACATTTTTCCTACCAAAATACCTGTGGCCTTGACCCAAGGTCAAGGTCATCCAAGGTCATGCAACACAAAGCTGTTAATTCAAGACATAGGAAGCAAAATGGTGCTTATTGGCACTTTCTACCATGAGAT
>JAWQFJ010002763.1:27500-30131 GCA_034096865.1 Theodoxus fluviatilis | reverse complement strand
GTGATGCGCTCTGACGAAGGGTACACAAAGTCGCTGCAGCGAACCGGCTCTAAGGCGAGCAGCGCAGGTTGACCTAATTTTTGGCTATTTTGGGATATCTCCATTTTTAGCATCTATAGACCCATTTCTATAATATACATAAGTATTATAGTCAGATTCGATCATTTTATTGATACAAAATGACATTAAAGGCTGTAATTATGTCCAATTATAAGCTACAGTTCCCGAATTTTGACGCTACGTGACCGCACACTCCCTCAAACAAAGCCCTGCATGGCGCATACCGATGGAAAGTTCAGCGTTGGCTCTGTGACGTCATTTCATTCATAGAAACCTTCCGCGGGAAGCGTGGAGGTGTAAGCCTTCCAAATATGGTAAACAGAAGCTGACATTTAAACCAATCAGAGCAAGCTACGCATTTTCCCCTTGGATACCTGAAAAGACGCCTCTTACGATTGGCTGAAACGCACCAGGGGAAGTTACTCTTCCATGCTCTGTGTCGATGTGTGGACGAAAAACATGGCTGAACGAAAGCAAAAACGTCTTGCTTCACTTCTAAATCAAAGCAATGCCGCAAATTTGTCTGGTGAAGATCAAATCGAGCTTCAGAGTCTCATCGAAGAGTACTTCATTGAAGATCCAGCCAAAGATGAAAGTGACTCTGATGAGGAAACGGACTGCAACGCCGGCGATTTTGACACCGAGTCGGAGAAAGAAAGCGACGCTGAAGACGATGCAGCACCACTAATTCACGAGGAGGTAGTGACAGTTACCGGAGAAGCTCACAGTTCTTGTGAAGAATTCCACAACCTTGCTGGAAATTTTGCGTTTCCAACTGTCGAAGCAGTTGAACAATTTGCATGCAAGTGCAAACAAATCAAAGTTGCGGCCGAATGTGATGTGTGCCCAGAGGAGAGAAGGGGGTGCATTGCCCAGTTCACTCATCAGGAGGTGGTGGATTTTCAACTGAATCTCTATGGTATGACAAAAGGTGAGATCAATGTCTTACAGCTCAGGAGTTTAATTTTTATTTGGTCATGGCATGAATTAGCAATGTGCATGTTCTTTTTTCTCTTGATATTAAATTTCTTTTTTAATGAATAGAGTGGCAGAATTAATGATAATCCAGTGCATTATGCTGATGATGTATATTTTTTGTTTGATTAATATTTTGTATGCAAGTCACTACTAATATTTACACATCACCTCACGATGGTTGTAAAATGCTGCTATTCACTGCAATGAAAAGAGTATGTATTTGGAAAGCAAAATGTGATTCTAATTTGTGATTTTGTGAGCATTTATTATAATGATGTTAAACTGTGTACCATTTTGATAGTTTTATCTTTGTTTTCAGATGAAGTGGACATGATTGTCATGGGGGTTTTTAGTGCCAACATGGCACAGGGCCCCTACACTGAAAGCAGCAAGAAGGGAGCTCAGAAGAAGGAACGCGAGAAGACGAGGGTCACCTACACAATCCTGAATCGACTTGTCTGCAAAACTACATTCATGTTTCTTACTGGGTGAGTTATGTTCTGGTAGTGTTATATTTAGTTCAGTTGCTGCCCTACACATACACCACTGGGTGTACTGGTTAATGATGATGATGATATTTAGTTCAAGGGCGCCTGGTCGTAAGAGCCCCTATATTGTTTGTGAAGAACGGTGTTATAATATTGAATGTTTTGTCCTGTTTGTCCCTTCAGAGTGTATGTGTGCTTGTTTAAAAAAATTGTGCAATGTTTTGCAGTGTTGGAGACAAGAGGTTGAGAAACCTAATGGCCCATTTCAAGGAGCAAGGTGGTCCCTGTCCTCGGCAAAGTAAACGAGGGGGCAGAAAAAACAACACGAAATCTTGGTGATGATGAAACGGAGTTCAGGATGTTGACGGATGTCCGCGCTGTGAGAACTCTCAGGGATGCTCTTCCTCCTGTCATCCCACCACCTGGTTTGTCCAGGGAAAGGAAACTGTATTTGTTTCAGAACATCAGGGCTTTTGTCACTCCAGACAAACAAGATGTGTTGTGTCCTCACCCCGATGTTTGAAGAAAGAACACAAAAAACACAAACAAACAAACAATTGAATACAAAGGTGTGAATTATTATTTCAGTGTAAACAATTATAATGCTAATAATAATTATTATTCTCTGGACTTAAAAGTGAAAATTGTGGATTTGAAAACTGTGGATTTGAGACACTGCCTGTCCGGCTTAGACATGTTGTGCTTTGGTGTGGTGATTTATCGCCGCAATCTGGATTATTTATATTCCACAATGGATATATCCTTCTGCTTCAAATGATTTTCCTCAACATAAGCCTGCAGCTGCATCTCCATGCTTTCCAGGCAAGTGAATTTGAATGTTCAAATGTTGGTGAACATGTTGCATGGAATCCATGTTTTGCTCGTTTGTTTGTTTGGTTTAAAACAAACATTTTTAAATCATTAATAATTATTGTTCAATTTGTTGTTATTATTATTATTAATCATGCCATACTAGATCATAATCATATTTTATGATTGTTTTCAACAACAGTTTAGTACATGAAACCATTAGAGTTGTTTCCATGATTGTTTTTTTAAGTCATTTCTGTCGCGATTTTTTGGTTTGAACGCCAAAACATGGTAC
>JAWQFJ010002763.1:20000-22500 GCA_034096865.1 Theodoxus fluviatilis | reverse complement strand
TTAAACACACACACACATGTACATGTGTATGCCCACTCACATTGCACACACACACACACACACAACATACATACACACACAGAGCTTCCCCATCCCCATCCCCACAATACACACATCCCACACAGACATGAATGCACCATAGCTACATTAACCCATTTCCGCCGGATGCGACGTACGCGTTACATCTACCTTTACCGACGGATGCGACGTACACGTCGCATCCTATAGTAGCTCTGTAAAACGGATTGAGGCAAGTCAATCTTGTCGGCCTATCAACACCGCAAGGAATTGTGGGATAGCTGCAAATGTCAGTGCGCGCGATGCGAAAATTTCGTCGCGATCGGTGATCTAGAACCAAAGTTATTGATGTTTTAATCTTGTGACATTTTGATTTTTGGAACGTTTTGTCAAAATGGCTGACGAAGGATCTGATATGAGTGAGGGAAGTGACATTGAAGTGGATTTAGACCCAGAATCTTCCCAAGTTGGTGACGAACGTGACAGATTAGACATCGAAGTTCGAACAAGGTGTAGGGAGGCGAGTTTTCGGAAAAAGAATCGGATGAAGATGTCAGTAAACCCAGAGCAGCAAGTGAGTGGAAGTACACAGGTTTCACCCAACGCTCTGAAGAAACTTTCAAGCGAACAGGGGCATGCCATATTAGACTCTTTTGGTATAATTTTGCTTGGACTGGATATTTCATGATTCGTGATTCAAGATCTGTGTGGAATCCTACACCAGAATGTGGATTCCTTTGCTTGATTTCTGCATGAAAATGCCAAGGTATGTATATGAATGAGATGTGTTTGCACAAGTTCTAACGACAGCAATTTCACTGACATCAGGATGTTATATCCTCCAGTCCAGAAAATGAAGAATAGTGTTTAGAAATCTCATAAATGTTCAGAGATGATGCAAAAATGGTTAGTAGTTTTGCCCATGTTAATTATTTTGTCATCTGTGAAAGTTCAATGAAGATAACAATCATATGCTATGCTAGAAAGAGTTTTGTGTCATGTAACAAGATTTTATTTCTCTTTTTAATTATGATACTGTGTAAAGCATTGTTCTTATTTTGTGAAAGATGATGACATAATAACAAAGCACAATATCTTAGTAACAAATAAGCTAATTGATATACATACATTGACCAAAAAATGAGAAAAATGCAAATGTCCAAGTAAAGACGGAAAATGGTAAAATGCTGATATCACAGCAAGTTTCATTTGATTTTGTGTGAAATACTTTGTAAATCATGGATGTTGCTGTAATTCACTCACATGATTGATAAATGGTTGACATTCTTTTACAGTTAAAACTGTTGCATTTTAATTCATCATTTCATTTACAACAGGTTGTAAAAGTGCAGAGAATTGTCATTTTCCTCTATTTTTTCATTTTTCTTAAAATGGCAAAACAAAAGTATTTGTAAGAGAGGCTAATGCTTGAAATGAATAGAAAGCCAAAAATATAAGCTTTCTTACAGTGTTTGAATCATCAAAATATATTGTACACAAGCAGAGAAAATAAATTTTGAAACCAGTCATTGGATTTGTGTTTTTTTTCTTCAAAAATGCTCAGGAACCAGGGAGCTTTTTTTTACAGATAACGTTAGGCGGAAATGGGTTAAGTACACATTCATTCATTCTCAAAACCACATGACAGACAACACAAAGAAGCCAAAAGGGTACCTGTGTGATTTCCTGAGTCTGTATCTCTATGGCATGCTCTTCTTCCACACTGTCATCCATGGTGGGTCTGTTGAGGTGTTTGTCATGCAGAGCCGACAACTCCTTCACTGGAGAGCAGATGAGAAATGGAATGATCTAATACCCCAACCCTGTAGGGATTCAAGGATCCCTCAAAGTATTTCTTAAACTTGAGGAGGTATCAGATCAAAAACAAGACACAACCTTAGCTAGGGAAAAAGAAAACAGAAAAAAGTGACCAGAGTCTGACCAATTGTATTCTCTCTCGAGAAATGAAGGCCCCGAAGAGGGCCGTTTGCAGAGTAGGCGTAGGCGAGCTTTAGGAGGGGATACTCCTTCTTCCGGCCAAGTGGTAAGGGGCAGGCAGGGGTAGGGTTTAAATAGAGGACTATCAGGTTTGGCGGAGGCTTGTGCAACGCAAGCCGTCCGGGAAAAGCAGGAGTGGAGTGGTGCTAACAACACCAGAAGGCGGTCCCAACAGGTGAGAGCATGGGGAATCCGTGCCCCAGGGTGGGCTCATCGGTAGTGAGCCAAGAAGCCCGTGTCCCTGTTGAGTCCAGTGCAATGCGTGCCAAATCTGACGATGAGTTTCTGCTCTATCACTTGACGTTGGTGGAGGTCGTGCAACTCCCCCCTAAGCACGCTCACGAGCATGTCGTAAGTTGAAGTGTTCGCTGACTGGGAGGGGCGACAGGTTTCTAATGGTGGCGCGGTGTCCGTTCATACGTTGGCGGAGTCGTTGACCAGTCTCCCCGATGTACCAAGCGTCAAGGCATCCTCTGCGGCATCT
>JAWQFJ010002763.1:0-15000 GCA_034096865.1 Theodoxus fluviatilis | reverse complement strand
AAAGAAAAATATACGAAGTAATAAAGTGTAGAAATACTGAAAACGTAGGAAGGAAAAGGACAGGAGTGGGATGGAGTGGTGTAGACAATTTGAGGGGTACCTATTAAATACGGAATCTAGCGAAATCTTACGGAATCTTACGAAATCTCACGAAATCTTACGGAATCTCATGAAATCTTACGGAATCTCACGGAATCTTACGGAATCCTACGGAATCCTGTGACGGGTGCCTATTAAATACGGAATCTTACGAAATAAATTATCAGAAATAAACTGGCAAATGAAACCAACTAAATCTCTAATATATAGACGGTAATAAGAAGACAACTTGAAAGGAATAAATCACCTCCTCAATCTGGTATGACATGCTATCTGACCACATGTCACTGTGTGTGTGTGCGCGGGTGTGTGTGTGACAAGTTAATTGCTTTGGGGTTTCAGTGGAAGATTGCAGAATAGCTTTATTTCATGTTTTATAATGACTGTATGTGGAGTATGGACGAGAAAGATTGATGCACAAGTTTTACCTCACTTACATTTTCTCTGGAATGATTCAAAATTTGACAGGCATACAAAACAGACACACTGACATTAACCAAAAAATCGCAAATTTATTCAGTTTAAAGCCTGAAAATTGAGAAGTACCGCACTTGTTGTACTGATGCTGACTACCAAGGGAGAGAAAATATCGTCATCATCGTCGTCTTCATCGTCAACATCATCATCATCATCCATCATTGACATCAACAATTAGCAATCGCAGATATTATTGAAGCGTGTTATTTTCATAAGTGAAATACGGGTAATATACATCTTTATAATTCACTCAAAGTCAAAGACTCTTTTTTCAAATGTAAGAGGGTGAGAATATGATGTAGAAACTTGTCCAGACAACTGTAATTCAACGTGTTGTCTTCCACCTCTACTTCCATATTTGCCTGCACAGATTGTAACTGCAGAGATACGTGGGGCGTGTTTTGCTTGCACCCTGTGGCTGCTGTAGAGATGTATGAGGTTCACGCAGCTCACACGTGGTTAAGTGCCAGCTAGCATTCAATCTGACCAGCCAGTATTTGCGTGTTTTGAGATCACACCAAATTTGAGAGTTTATTCATTTAATATATCATGCACTGCTTGGAAGTTTCGTTTGCGCTCGCTCACGCCCGCGTGATGGCTATTTAAAGCCCCTGCCTTAACAGCCTTAACACATGGGCAGAGACCAGAGACGAGATGAGACGAGAAAGAGAGAGATAGACGAGACCAGAGACGCCAAAAAAAACGGCAGTCAGGATGGCAGAGCGAGAGGTCACGGGAAGGTCATTCCAGTGTATTGCCCTGAATTGCCTTGTTACCATGAATAAAGACGGGATAAACTGACGCCAAGCCTTGCTTGTCTGCTGACCACTCCAGGAGTCAAGGGAGAGAGGCACACTGCCTCTACACTTCCTGCCAGCCTGACCAGCTCGACCCAGGGGTCGGTCCTGCGCCATGGGGTAGAGAGAATTCCAAACGTCTCTCTATAGCCCCACCCTGCGCCTAGGCCCACACCAACAGAAGCCCCCTGCTACACAAAGAAAAACAAACAGAAAACTGAGAAAAAGAATATTTCGGTTTGTGTAAACATTTCCAACTTCACTATCATTTTTGGTTGAAAGAGCAAAACAGTTAACATTTTTAGCTTACGTTTTGACAGAACACCTGTCGTCGTTCAAATTTTGCAGAGGACCTTCCGCCATTATCCTCTATACAGTAGACTGTCATAAATGACAGTGTCCTTGTCAATTTCATCCATTCTCATTGAGGCCTTGTAGCGTGGAAAATAGTAACCCGTGGAAAACAGTGACGGAAGTCATCGCAGAGTTATCTGCGAGGGACGTGCTTTATGCAATTTACCGCTCCTGCACCTGTTCTTCGCATGGAATATATTCCGACAAACGACGCATTAGTTGCTTTACGAGGTTTTGGTGCATTTGTGTAGTTTAACACATGATGTAGCGTTCAAAAAAGTTTTTCCCCGTGTAAAGCCGTCTCCCCTGCCGGAAATAATATGGGAGTCACCTCCCTGTAGTCTGTTTGTAGTCTGGTTTTATAAAACGCGACCGTTGACTGACTTGGCACGCCCGGGGAGTTATGCTAAGATCCGGCCGCGTAAATATATCTGCGTTCCGAATGTTTCCGACTTAGACCATTTCAGCCGCGCCAATAAACGTCGTTTAGCTTAAGATTACACCCGAATCACGCGCACCGTTAAGGTGCATGGAGTACAGTACCGCCGAGCAAGACGTTTGTCACAAAACGCAGATATATTTACGCGGCCGGATCTTAGCATAACTCCCCGGGCGTGCCAAGTCAGTCAGGCGGAGTGGCGGGTGCCGTCTCTTTTTAGAGTTGAATTTTCAGAAAATCCCTCGCAGATAACTCTGCGATGACTTCCGTCACTGTTTTCCACGGGTTACTATTTTCCACGCTACAGGCCTCATTCAGAGACTCCTGGGCTAGGTTGCAGGAAATCATTCCAAATCCTACATCGCTTCCAAATGACAGTTATCACAATCTTCATTGAGAAGAGAATCTTTAAGAGTCCGAGCTGTGCTCTTGCTCTTGCTTAACGCATTTGAGACGTTTTGCTCTAGGTTGAGAATGAGTCTTGGCCATTCTCTTTCTTTTCACTTGCCCAGGCTTCTTCGCTTTGTGTTTTGGTGGGCGCACACTTTTATGCCCATCTGTGCTGCGGACTACATTCATTTCCACCGTTTGCACCAAGAACCTTAATCTCATGTGTCGCTCTTGCGTTGTTGAGGTGCTGCACATCCAGACATCCCTGGGCACAGAGAATCTTTCGAACTCGTTAATGAGAAAGAACTCCCCAACCCCAAAGAACGCCCTTTTTGTCTCAATGTATTGTGCTGCGACAACATCGTGTAGCTTTTGCACGAGGTTCGCAAGTTTCTGCGTTTTCCAGTCAACAGCTTGCCTCAGCACGTGATTCATGGATTCTGCGTTGTTGTTGGTCCACAGCGGGTTTGTATTCAACAACCTTTTGTGTTGCAGAGCTCTGACATTTTCCTCCAGCAAAGGAGAAATCCTGTGCAGATGCCGTCTAAGTGTGGTGTTGTCTGTTTCTTCAATGAGATGTGTTATCAGGTCATGGATATCAGAAGGATATTTGGCAGATGCTAATTTGCCGTTCTTGCCAAACAGACTTTCCATGAATTTCTTCCTTTCTTTTCTGGGCATTCCTGCTTTGTCACTAACATGGCCTCACAGTTTCGCCGGATATGCCTGGTGCATGACAACACAGTTGCTTGAGGAAAGGCCATGTGAATAGCTTTTCTCAGTGCCTTTTCTTCATCACTTCCAAACACTGGACATTGAGGAGACCCCAACAAACATCCCGCCAAGTGTTGGAAGAAAGTAAAGTAGGTGCCCGTATCACTCTCGCCGTGCATGAGCATTGGTCCACAAAACAATGGGTGATCATCAGTGCTACGTTAACGCCACGTTTGTGAAAAACGTCACGGTGACGTGCAAATCGCTTGAAGGTCTTGTCAACACATAAAACTGTGCTTGGTGAGGTCAAAGGGGGGCAACAAAATCTCCGCAAATCAGACATTTGTTCATCATTATACAAAATGATGCATGGTACTCATTGGCTCTGTCGCACAATGAGTTTGATGAACGAATGAGAATCTTGCAGGTCCTCAATTCCAGCTAATTGATCCGCAAAGTTTGTTGAATGCGTTGCAGATTCATCTTTCTCTTTTTTTGCACGAACTCTCGCAGTGTATATACACGTACCTGTTGTTTGTTTCTAGGTCCATCGATCGTCAGATTGCGTCTCTTCAAAATAAATTTGTGAAGGACGTTTGTCCATCGACTCCTTCATTTTTCTCATCACATTATAGTGTGTAGTCTGACGTAGTCGCCAGGGTTCCCTGTTTCTGCACCACGATGTTTTTGCGGTTTTGGACATGTACCTCTGTACCAAGTAGTCCTTGCTCTGTACTCATCTTTGCTCATAGACAGCAATGGGTTTTTCCTTTGCGTTTCCTAACCAGGTTACGCGTTTCTGATGTGCGTTCTTCTGTTTGTCTGCATGGGCATGGTGTACATAAAGCCTGTGTACAATGAGTAAATCATGCACTTTCTTCGGGTTGAGGCTCTACTGGAATGTACACTGCTTTGCCAGCACAGTAGCGTTGTCAGTGTTCTGGAGGTTTGGAATCCGTATTTAATAGGTACCCTTCACAGGATTCCGTAGGATTCCGTAAGATTCCGCGAGATTCCGTGAGATTCCGTAAGATTTCGTGAGATTCCGTAAGATTCCGTGAGATTTCGTAAGATTCCGTAAGATTCCGCTAGATTCCGTATTTAATAGGTACCGGTGGTGTAGACAATTTGAGGAAATGATGAAGGTGAGGACAGATGAGAGCGAAAATAATATAACGAGCATTAATAACATAATATTTATGACTGAACGAAACGCATTAAATAAATTTCGCAAAGCTTCCATAAACGTGCCACACGAGTGGACTCGTCCGAGGAGAGGGGTGTGAGAAAGACAGCTAAGCTGGCGGGAAACACAAACTGGCGGGACACAACATCTGATTGGCTGCGTTTTTACGAGTTTTTGTATTATTGTTTTTTTTCGAATCGTCAAATCCTTTTGCCATTCTTTGCATGAATCACTGCAAATTCAAAGAGAATTAACCAACCAAGATCGTTTGCCAGTCAGATTCTGTTGCTTGCTACATTCTATGGCCCGGCAGCTAATTGACCGTCTTTCCCACCCCTCTGTTGGGTTGCGGGTGGGGTAGGCCTATATATAAAACGTGCATCGGCCACATCGGCGCTATCGGCGACTATCGGCGGCTATCGGCGACTATCGGCCCAGCTATCGGCACCTTTGATAATACAAACAGTTCTGACGAATAAATAGGGGGAAGGGGGGGGGGGGGGGATGAGGACGATGTACACCAATACTGTCCGATTTTCTCAGCTAAACTTGATACTCTCGTCTATCACCAGCTAACCACAGACAACATAGTGAGCAAAATCCCTGAAACGTTTGTTTTGCACTAATGAAAGTTTTCCGAGTAATATCAACATAATTTATTGTCAGTTTGTACTCGTTTGACCCCCTTTCCCAACTTTGTGACATGCTTGTTGACAAAGAATGATAGACTTGAATGATATATGCGTTGTTTGTTATTCTTTGATCATTTCTTCATCTGACCCTAAAATTGTGTTGTTGTTGGACGTCTAATCAGTTGTCAATTCGTCCGATATATAAAGAAGTGACCACAATTCATTGAATACAGCCCAGCTAAAAAGAGAGACAGTTAGCTGGGCTGTATTGGTGCACAATGCAGCTCCGAGCTGAACAGTCAAACGCAGTGAACATACATCACAGCACGATTCTCAAATAAAGAAGTTTTTTTTTAAACTTTAGTGCAGTGAACACGCATCACAGTTCTCAGATTGCAGGTTGCAGCCGGCGCACCTCAGTTGCAGTTTGTCTCTCAACAGATTATTTTGCTGAGTGACATAAAATTTTCTTATGTTGTTTTTCAAAATCTAATTAAATGACCGACCAACCACTTCCATTGAAGTTAAGCCTACGGTGGCCATATTCATTACTGATTGTGAGAGACGGTTGAAACTTAATTGCTGACCACGATCAGATTGACTGTCTTTTATCCCTCCAGGTTTACTGGAGGTCCTACAGACTTTATCTGCCTGTCTGTCTCTGTGTGTGTGTGTGTGTGTGTGTGTGTGTGTGTGTGTGTGTGTGTGTGTGTGTGTGTGTGTGTGTGTGTGTGTGTGTGTGTCTGTCTGTCTGTCTGTCTATCTGTCTATCTGTCCCGACTTAACGGCTAATATCTCAAAAACTACTCAACGGATTTCCTTGACATTTTGCACACTTACTGGAAGTTAGGTCCCATTGAATGTATCAAATTTTCAGAATCGAGGTTTGAAAAAAAAGTGGTTTTTTAAGGTCGTAAACTCGAAAGCACCTCCCTAATATGTCAATTGATAGAATGGCGAAATGCAAAATGTGTGACGTCATCAATAACGTGACGAGATTTTATCTGTATGTCTGCCTCTCTGTCCCGATTTAACGGCTGATTTCTCAAAAACTACTGGACGGATTTCCTTGACATTTTGCACACTTACTGGAAGTTGGTACGATTGAATGTATCAAATTTTCAGAATCGAGGTTTGAAAAGAAAGTGATTTATTTAGGTTGTAAACTCGAAAACCTCCCCCCTCAAAATTAGTTGACGGAATGACCAACTCGAGATCGAGTCAAACAGAGTTATCTTTTCCTACTAAGTAGTTGTATTATATTTGATTATATTTAACTCTTTTTTGTTTCAACTGTGCAGTGTGCGAGTGTTGGGATGCTTTGTATGAATGTAGACTTTTCATTGTAAATGCCATGAGCTTGCCTATTAGGGAAGGTATGGGCGTATAAGTAGTCTGTATTATTATTATTATTATTATTATTATTATTATTATTATTATTATTATTATTATTATTATTATTATTATTATTATTATTATTATTATTGTGCGTGAATGAGTACGAATGCACATGTCTGGGGTGAACATCTATAATACACCTCCTTCTCTGTGTGACTGTGTGAGTGTTAATTCAGCGTCTATGACATGCCAAAGCAAAACAAAACATGTCATAATAGGAGCTTCCTGAACCTATCCATCATGTTTAAAATATATGGTCGATTGTTTCCTGGGCCGATAGCTTGCAAGGGGGTTTACGGATAAGAACCTTATAACTGCTTTACAAACACTCCGTCATATCAATTCTCTAATGGCTCAGCTGGTAGAGCGTTGGACTCTTGGTCATGCATGACCAGGTTCGATTCTGCGCTGAAACTTTTTTTTCTCTCTCTTTCTTCGAGAGGTTGTGGATTCGAACCCGACCTGGTTTTTTGTGTTTGTGTGTGTGTGTGTGTGTTAATCCCCCCTCTTTTCTTGAGAGGTTGCGGGTTCAACCCGGATCATTTTTTCTTTTCTTTTTAAATATGCTAAAACCTGGAGGTTCAGCGCCAACGGCTTTTATTTAGTACCGACCACTCCCGTTGACAAAGCTGGATATCTGACTGTGATTAACTTAATTGCTTATCACGATGATGATGATGATGATGATGAATATGATGATGATTATAACGATATAGATGGACTCAGCTTCCAATAAATAAAGCGTCTCAATTGCAGAAATATGCCCCCAAAGAAGACGCTGCACCATTGTCAGTTTCCATGCGGTGTGTGCTCTCTGGAAACCGAAGGCACTGCCAGTATTGGCTGTGAGGTAAGATTGTTTTTGCTAGGTAAATATACCAATGATGATGATATCGTTTGTTTTTGTTTATCTCATATTTAACGTCCAATTGAGATCACTGCTCCTAATGGACGGACGGATTCCCTGTCAGGGCATAACAATTCAGTCATAATCAATTTGGATGTGTGAACATAGTGATTGATTTATAAGTCTTTTTGATGATGACGTCGGTGTTAAACGTCCTATTGGCTCAGGGCACTGCTCACCACTTAAAGAAAAATGATAGTATATAATAGCACACTATTTTGACGATAAATGTTTCAGGTATGCAGCCAATGGTTCCACGCCCGATACCAGGATATTGACAGAGACTTACTGGGACAGTGGACTGCAATGTCAGAGGAGTACGTGTGTTTGGAGCGTCGCAGTTTGCCTGATGGACGATTTGACTACCGGACTGGACTGGACCGACTTAAGAAGGTAAGCTCTGCAATCGTACGTATTTATCAATCTGGAATCAGGAATTTCCGTATTATTCCCTTCACTGTATACTTAACAACTTATTGTTGCAATTAATGGGATTGTTTTTATTGTTTTAAAGGTCAATAACATACTCTCTTTTTTCATGATAGTATCAGTGAAGAATATTCATAACATCATTGGTATACAATAATGCACAGAAGAAGTTTTTTTAATTTTAAAATCTCTAAAAATATTCTTCTTCTTTTTTGTGGTGACAGGCTGCAGACGTAGGTCACAAGAAGCTGGTCGCAGTTGCCAAACGCGAATTGATGTTGTGTGGAAGGGCCACAATGCTGGTGGAGTCCATTCACAACTACGACAACCCCCCGACTGACAAGATGACTCTTGCTCTCATGCGGCGCCATGGCATTGACGGCAGGCATCTCTCAACACTGGGAGATGGCAACTGCTTGTTCAACGCAGTGTCACTGATTTTGCAAGGTACCTTTGAATTGGCTACAGAAATGCGATATGAGGCATGTTTACAAATGGCGATGAATAAAAGCAGAGTCTTACAAGGCCACCACAACTTGAAAGAGATTTCCTTTGTCTCATCAAAGTACACTGACGCAGTTGTTGATTGTGTACGTGATCATGCTTATTCGTCACCTTGGACCATACTGGGACTGTCACAGGTTGTTCACAGAAACGTTTTGACGATGTACCCACCTGAAAACGGTTTCACTGACCAGGTAGTCGATATTCTTTCTACTGTGTTTGGGGAGTTCGCAGAGAACCTACCCTTAACCATCTTGTCGACAGGACCAAAGAAGAGGCCACAGAAGACATGGCTCCCAAATCATTACATGCCAATAGTTCCAGAACATGGACGTGATGTTGATGATGAGGATTTCAATGACAACAGTGCACATGGCTCAGACGTGATTGAAATGGCGAGTGAAATGGCGAGTGAAAACAATGACGACGACTTTGTGACGAGGGCCCATGGGAATGACGAAACGGAAGACAGTGGCAATGACTTTGTCAATAATGACGGCGCAAGTGAGAGTAAAGATGTGGACTTCTGTGATGCTGTAGACAAGGGACTCCCATTACGTGGGAGCTTCTTCTCAACAATCACCGTGCTGAGTCACCTGCAAACTGGCGTCCCACTGGAGCGCATTCCAAAAGGACCAAAGGACGACAAAGCATTTGTCGTGAAAAACAAATACAGGTAAGAAAAACGCCAAGAAATTCATGATGACTGCGGGGCATGGGAAAAAAGGTCCAACACCACATACTATTATAAGAGAGATGATGATAATTTTATCAGGATCTTCAAGTGTAAAGGAAAATTTTGCAAAGAGGTGAAGTCAGCTGGAAAGAGGTTGTACTCAGAGCTTGCATCACAGCCTTCATCCCACACCCTTGTCTGCATGCCGAGACATTACGCCAAGTCAGCTGCTGATAACGCATACCGGAGGAGGGTGACATGGGTCGAGCCATTCTAGTGAACTAGAGATTTCGCCTACCGGCAAAAGTATACTACTGACTCGGGTTTACAGAATGGGGTCGAGCATGCCCCAGAGGATATTCTAAGAAGCGAGCGGTGCAAGAATGTCTTTGTCGTGGAGTACTTGGGCACCTTCCCTGGACAAGGTACCTACGTCTTAAATTTTATTAACTTCGAACCACAGGCTGAGAGCATGGACAAGTTTGAAATTGGGGTAATTTTTTTTTCCGTTTCATGATAGAGACTCGTTCTTTATGTTTTGTTAAAGTCAGACAACTCTTCCCCTAAACATTGTCAGATGTAAACATTGAGTTTAACTCTGTCGATGCGCTCAGCCCGTGGTTCGAAGTTAATAAAATTTAAGACGTAGGTACCTTGAAACGTTATTTATGTGCATGCAGAAGCCCAACTTTTCCCCCATTCATAACTTTTGTTTCAGCGCCGACCTTAAATTACCGCCTTAAGATGCTTGTAGACACTTGCACTTTTAAGGTATTGACATAATTTTTGGTGAGCGTCTAGACAAAAGACATGTTTTTATGACTGCCAAGTTTCATTGCTGTATCTTGTAAACACGCTGAGATATGGACAATACCGCACTGTCACCCGAGAAAAAAAAGCCTTAAAACCAGCGTTTTTGCCTGCAAAACATGTTAACGCCTCCTGTCTTTCAAAGCCCGTAGAAGACACACGTACGTACCCTTTTTGTTTTCTCTTCAAACGCATGTTGTCTTAAATATAAATGGTTGGGCTATCGTTTGACGTTTCGTTTTACAAAATAGGCCTACTGTTGCATCTGATTCTTTGATGAATTTAAGAAACGGAAAAAAGGCGTTTTGCAAGTTCATTTTCGGGGCTAACCCACTTTGACGCCCAGCTGCGCGGCGCTGAGTTAAGATAATCGTGATCTGTAAATGGGACCATAATGAAGAATAAATGTCCTTTCCGAGCATATGCATATTGTCGCGAAATGCGACAAGGTGTGATGTGATGCCGCTAAATTGTCAGTGTGTGAATCTGCTTTGTATTACGCGTTCAAACGGCTTTGACGCATTGCGACAGATCTTTCGTGTAGCAGGGGGTACAACGTCACTCGAGGGGTTACCTGGGGGGGTCGCTAGAGGGGTACGTTGGTATGCTACGGGGTCCACACTTTAGCTGACACAGGTCCGGAGCCCGCGAAAGTTTGTCAAACGATGATTGGGGGAAAGTCAAAGCCCAGGAAAATACTTAACACTGATTGGGGGTTGATCACGTGAGAGAGTCGACGTCGGAGCCTGATAGCGTTGGTCTGATCAGATCAGCTCCGTCGGTTGGATGGAAGGTTGGGCGCGCAGTCTATGCCGCTAACTGTTAAGCTGCGTGGGCAGCTTGGAAGCGAAGTCGTTTCGCTTTGCGAAATCTCTCTGTGTTGGCTCATGCCGAGTTGGACACGTGAGAGTGGAAGGAGAGTCTTCCTGTGGATAGGGCGAAGTTTCTATGGATGCACCACAGCCTGATGTTTGTTTTGAGGTAATGTGCAATTCATGATAATTCTTTTGCCGTGGGGGTAAATGACCATTGATTAAGGCGGGAAGTGGGTCATTCATTTGTGCATGAGTGAATTATGCCTCGGGATTGAAGTAAATCTTTGGGGAATGGTTGGGAAAAGTACCTATCTCCATTTGGTAGTGTTTTGTGATTCACTTCATGGGCAAAAGGGGCATGTTAAATTCAATTTTTCGCTGGGTGCAAGCAAGTTTGTTTCAACTAAGCGTTTGGGCTGGAATGCGTCGCTTAATGTTGAATCCCGCATATGTAAATTCCGGGGGGAGAAAGGGTAGTTTTCTCATTGGGGTTACTCGGTTATATGTTTCAGGCTACTTCTGCTACTCTACTGTACCCTACCGTACCGTATCGCATCATGTCTGTACTGACGAACCTCGCTCGTTCTACGAATACGCTGTCGTTTCTGTGAACGCTCACTACGCCGACACAGGTCTGTGTGAGGATGGGAGACCGACGCTGTGAAGCACACGGAGTGCTTCATCCTCAACTGTTATGGGGACGGTTGTGCAAGTACATTCTTTATTAGTAGCTTCGGGAGCTACAATTTTGTTGAGACTAGCATGTGTGCTATTTTGGGGGAGTCTAACAAAATACACCGACGGACAGGTGTGAAGTCCACAAGGCGTGGCCTAATCGTCGAGTGGTGTGACTGATTAGAGGCAGGGTGGTCGGGAGACGCTAGCGTGTGCACTCGCGTGAGGCAGTGCAAGGCGCAGCTACTTGGTTGTAGGAGAGACATACAACGTGATGTAGTGCGATTGATGACTTGATCTTCTGGTAGGATGACATTGGATCGCACTAGCATAGATGACCGGGGAGATACCTGCTGCGGTTCGGATGGACATTTCAAACTTGACTGACTTGGGGAGTGAGCACGGAGCTCGCTGGTCAGTGATACCTCAGGACAGGAGTGAGGCGTGAGGGGGGCCTACCTGTTACCCCGACACCGGGGCGCTTGGAGGCGTCTATCTTCGATGTACTACCAGGGACCTTCAGAGAGGAACTTTTCTTCTGAAATTGTCTAGGCACGGGCTTAGGACAATTTGTACTTTCAACGGACTGAAAGGGTGGGAAGGGGTAGTAGTCGCGTGAAATTTCTCTGTGAGGTTTGGTTGGGTTTGTGTTGGTTACGTCAGCGTAGTTCTGACTTGTGTGGGTCGGGTAAGACTACGTTAGGATTGGAATTTTCTGGACTGCGGAGAGTCTGGACAGCGAAGGGTAAGCAGAAACCTTTCATTCTTTCTTCGCCTGTTTTATCGACAACTGTTTACTGCTCACGGGAGTGGTGCTTGGATGTGATTTGTCGAGCGAGAAAGAGATGCGTGAGCGCGGTTTGCATGCATGGCTGAATTTGTTTGTACGTCTTTCCTCAGTCATAGTGGTGGGCGGAAACGCGTCATCAAGAGGGGAAGGGGGTGGAGCCAAGGGGGTCTGGGCTTCATTAGTATTCAGCAAAACGGAAGAGTGTTGTTGTGGGGCTATGTCAATGTAACTTGGCTGAAGGGGACTGAGTAGAGTTCCGGGGATAATCTTCTAGGGGAGATTGTGTTTCTGATGCTTGGGATTTTTAGGGAAGTTCAAGGTTTTCTATTTAACAAAGGGTTTTGTTAAATGTTTCTGGGAGAAGTTTGGAGACTGTTTGTGGGTTGAGGTGTGTTGTGACTTTGTTGTCATGCTTTGAGAGTGACACACTTTTATCTTTGTGGAAGATTCTGCTCGTTCTTATAACGTACATTAGAACGAGGGGTCGGAAGTGGTGTATGTTTCAAGCCAGAACTGCATCATAATTAAATTCCAGTTTCTGGTGGAATATGTGGTTGAGTGAAGAGAAGTGGAGATTGTTTTTATACACTAGTTGTCAACCTAGTCACCTGTGGCTTAGGTATTACTTCTTTGTGTATGTTTTTCCCATTTTTTGAATTGTTTCTCATTTCACTGCTGAGAGTTGTTGTTGTTGATTTTTGCCCTTGTTCAGGATAGCGGAAGTGCTCCATCTTGCCCGCTGCCTGACCTTTGTTTTGGTTTCTTTTCTTTTGTTTTATCACTTGCTTATCCTGTCCTTTGTGGTCCTGTGCCACGGGGAAGGGTTTGTCCTTGATTAAACTTATTGTTTATTTTAAATCCCGATTCAGTGGTCTTTATTCACTTGTTTTTGTTGACATTGCTTGATGTTTTGTGGTGTCCCCCCAAGGAGTGGTGGTTAGGTTTAGATTGTAAACCATTGTTTATCTCGGGTTTCCCCTCTCTTTGACGACTACGTCGTTCATTGGGAGGGAACCTCCATTAGCCAGTAAGGATAAACGCGACACATATGGTTACTCAATATTTACTCGTTCAGCTTTTATAGCAAATTTTCGTACCGCTCCTTAACTTTTTGTGCGTATTGTAGGAAGAGCAATCAATTCACGATTTCCCAAGTGTTTTGCCTTTTAGTGAGTTTTACGCCCCAATCCGCAGGGGATGGCATCCAGGTACAGAGCTCTAGAACTATTTCACACTCGATCGATTTTAACTGTCATATAACTCGAGTAGCACTGGTATCAGAGTGGTTTGATTCGCAGAAGACCTTCCCAATTTTCAACCAGAGAAAGATTGATAATTATGGGGCGGCTGTGCGTCGGTAGATAAGCTTTGAAAAGTGTGTTTAGTGAATCGACTTTTTTTCTCAATTTACGCACAAGTTTATATTTGACAGACGAGGAACCTTTCTTTCATTTGCTTGCACCGTCTGTAAGTGTAGAATAACTTTCATCCAATTTATTGTGAATTAATGCTCTTGTATGGTTAAATTTATCCATCTTTTTACTGTAGGGTTACTAAAAGTTTGCACATGTATAACTTCATTGGATCGGATCATTAAAGACCCGGGATCATGACGTCACGGGGCCAAGCACAGCAGATTCGCAGCAGACGATACACCAACTAAAACTAAAAGCAGACGTACACTTTCAGTGGGTGCGTGGTTCGAGGCAATCGTTACATCTGAATTCTGGGCAGCTGTGCCGACTGGGCGATATGTAAGTACATTTTTCACAATGTTATTATCAGTACTTCTCCTCACATTTTCGTAGATAATTATAATGTGTGATTTGAAAAGGTGAACGACAAGGGAAATCAAGGCTTGACTTGCTTGTGTTCTAACCATGATCGCAGCAGCTGTAGTGATTTTCGTGATCAACGTTCAAAGGTTGATCTGTAGAACTTCATCTTCGACTATATTCACCCTCGTGCTTCTTTTATTATATTCTTTCATTCTGTGGTGTGGTATGCTGCAGTAGTCTACAGTTTTGTGGGGTTTCGTGGTCATTTTCTTCAATTCATTTTTGACTCACATGCGAAGCAAAAGTGAGTCTATGTACTCACCCTTTTCGTCCGTCCGGGCGTCCGGGCGTCCAGGCGTCCGAAAACTTTAACGTTGGATTTTTCTCGGCAGCCCACATCCCAGTGCTCTCCCCTTGTGCCCTCATGAGTTCAAAGCCAACCCGAAGCCTCTGCTGGGCTATTGATAGCCTCTTTTCTAGGGAGGTGTAGATGGTCCAGCATGCTATTGCCAAAGATCATATAGGATCTTTGCTATTGCTAAGGCGTAGGGCTTTGCAGCGAGGCGCTGTGCCGTGGTTCAATCCCAGGGGCGGGAGAGATGGGAGAAAAGTTAGAAATCATGTTGATCGAGGAAAATTGCTGCGACCCTGTCTTGCATCCAAACCCAATTTCAGAAAAAAATGATGCAGCATTATGCAGGCAGTTTGATATGTGCGGATTCCACTCATTCTACCACTCAATACCAGTTTCTTTTAACCACGGTTCTTGTCATTGATGAATTTGGTGAAGCTGTGCCTGTTGCATGGGCTATCTCAAACCGAGAAGATGAAGAGGTGTTAACTGTTTTCATGTGTAACAGAGTGACAAAACTTTACTTTGCTGACTTTGCGTTCTCTGCATGAACCCCTCCTATCTTCCAGTTTGTCACCAGTGGTCATTTGCCCACTCAGCTATTTCTCGCCCGTTCCCATGCTCTCCACTCCCCTGCTTTCTCCATTTGTGTACCTCCCCATCTCTGATTCCATCCCCACGTCAGACTCTGGGACACTGAAGCCATACCGTTCATGCCAGCCGCCCTTCCCACTGTCGTTTCCCATTATCTCACTCTCGGACGCTCCGCTGGTCATCA
>JAWQFJ010002762.1:52500-58095 GCA_034096865.1 Theodoxus fluviatilis | reverse complement strand
CTTGGGCTGCTGTCTGATCCCCTTCTGCACGGACGGCTGCAAGGATGTGGTGCACTCCTGCCCCAGCTGCAACCAGATCATCGGCAGGTACAACCGCCTCTAGGCTGAGCCTCGCCTCCAGTGGTCCCTCCTCAGCCTGGAAATCCAGACCCGTACTTGGAGGATGGAAGCCTTTGTTAGCTCTGTAGTTCTTCATATTCTCGCAAATCTGTCCATCCTGACCCACACCTGAAGGTTATTTGAAAGCCGATCCCTGTGAGTGATTTGTATCGCAACGACGTTGCTGCCACTTGATAACAACATCCTGAGATTGTGACTTTGGATTTCGTCTCAGATTTTCAGAGAAAGTAGTTGCATTGTCTTACGCATTCACAGTCGACAGCTTCCCTCACTCTACGACAAATTGTGTAAAACTGAAAAGTCGAGGAGGACACTGTATCCGAAGGAGTTTATTTCTGTCACACAGATCATGTCGAGTATTTCTGGGCTGTGTAGTTTCTCGAGTTCCTCATCAAGAAAAACAGTGCGTCTGCATGAACTTTTCCGTGGCTTTGCAATGCCTCTGCAGTGCAAGGCCCTGCATTTGCTCACTCTGCTGCAAACTTCTGCAGACTTGTACACCAAATCCATCATTGAGACAAACTTGAGACTTATTGCACACGCTTTACGTGTGAATTCATTCACGTTTCGTTTGACGAATGAAAAAATTGACCTTTTCAATTAAATCTTTTTTTTTTACAGTGCTGAAAGATCATACGATTGTTTGGGGTAATGCGGGACTTCAAAATCTTACTTACATGGATAAGATGATCATTCTTTTAGGAGATGTTAATCGGTGGCTTCTCATCCGTCAAATGTTAATTCTTAACATAGTCTTTCACACACAGACCCGAAGTCCTGCGTGGGACAGAAGGGGAGAAAAATTGGGACCACAGGCGGGGACCGAACCCGCGACCTCTCGGTTAGCGTCCGAAATGCTCTACCTGCTGAGTTACAATGGCCCGTGTTGTTTTATCCTGTCTACACTGCCTTGTATAATTCCATGATCTGAACCAATAACAGAAATCATGCCACTAATGTTTTTGGGGTGGCTCTTGTGATTTGGACAAGAATTGTGTGCATACGTGGATGTGTGCCCTTGCGAGCATTCTCTGGCAATGTCTTAGTGAGCGTATGAACATCGATGCTGGATTTCTTTCAGTGAGATGAGTAACCGTCTGCTTTGTCATAGAGAATGACGGGGAATCCAGCCAAAATGAAATGTCGAGATAACTCGCGTGCATTTCTTCAAATGAAATTGTTTGGCTGTTGAACAATTCACGAATGATCATTTAACATTTCGTGTTGGAAATGTCCTCCTTTAATACTTTGCACATGGTTTAATGGTGTCATTTTCATTTCAGCATCTTACCTTGAACCTTTTCTTGTGTATATCGGGTAATAAAAGCTGCTGTTAGCACGCGATGTTGCTGTGATTTTTTTATACTACTGATTCGACACACGCACTTTGATAATCGAAGCCATAGCAAACCAGAGAACAAAGACTGGTTGTCAAGGGCATCTCAAAGCCAAGAGACCCACATTGCGGTTTCCATTCTGCCCATTAATCGCAGAGACATACGTAATCGAGTGGCCGAACCGACAGTCTCATTGGCGTGTAACATCACATGAAAAAGCTGACTGATTACGACGTAGTGCGCCAACAAGAAGAAACCTACAGACTGGCCGACTAGCTACGGCAGACTCAGATCACATCTCTGAAAACTGACGAAAGACGAGAGAAAAATCGATGTTGAAATCTTTTAAATCCGACAAGACAACGCTCGCCTGAAGAACGAACTTCTCGTCCGAGTCGACAATAAATGAATGGATTAGGTGTAACGGTTATCGGCCAGAGGAGGCTAAATTAGGCCAAATTATTGTACAAAAAAAACCTTCAAAAGGATTACATCAACAAAGGTTAAAAACTCTTTCATAACAAGCTGAAAACAAAGAGAATAGTAAACAATCACTAAGGTATAGATCAAAATCGGTCATAAAGACCCATTAACTTTAAACATCTTATCATAGACAAAGAAAGTCTAAATGTATCACAAAGAGGAATCCATTTTTAGAATCACTGTCTACCGACAGTACATGTACAGCGGGGGCACTCCACCAGGATGTGCATCACAGTCAGCCTGCATCTGCAGGCGAGGCACTCTGGTGGAGGCTCACACTGCAACACATAAGAATTAGTTTAAAAGAAATGACCGATACGGGACCGACGGAGGACGAGGGTTATCGCTCCTCCCATGTATTCGACACCTCGTATAGGAGCCCTGCGTTCAAGACGACATACCGTTCGCCGAGCGGTAGGCGAGACCCAAATGTGGGGCGCGTTTGTTATGCCCAGAATTTCGAGATTCTCCCTGAATGGCTAGTCGAGGCCGAGTGAGACACTCCTACAGCTAGAAAAACTGCCAGTCATCAACTGGCAAGGCGGAAGAACATAGCTGTGTCCTGGCTCCAGAGTCGGTGAAGAAGTTGCCGATAGACAAAATAACTGACGATACAGATATCACATCAGTTTTTTCACTTGATAGAACACACCATGGTGTCATATCGAATGGCACGGGAACTTTTTCAAAGAAAAAAAGAGCAACCCGGGTTCAACTGTAGACAATTTTGTCGAAAATATAATGCTCGATTCATTTCGATCAAGGGACATAATTCATAGAGCGTATGTGTACGGTGTTGCGTGTTTGTAAGCCAAAAAAAACTTTCGGCAGAATATATCAAGAAATAACCTATACACCTACTCCTAAAAATATACACATGAATGCTCGAACAGAAAAGGCTTCCGTGTACGTACACTTTTCTATTCTCGAACCCTGAGAAGCACATTACAGGCACTGTTATCTCCGAACACCAGCCCAACTCGCACTGTCTCCGCCATTTTGGCTCATCCGGGTCTCTGCAGCGGGAAACATCAAGGGAGCTCCGGACCTCCCTCTGCCTTCACGGCGAGTGTTCTTATGTGCGAGGAACATACGAAACGCCTAGCCCTCGCGATTCTCTCGAGATTTTGGGCCAAACAAACGCGCCCGTGCACTCTTGAATGACTCGTCATGACCGAACGGTAGCCTAGATGGCTTCCGCGATGCCTTCTCATCGTCGCGGATTGCAATTCTCAACCAAATGAGTAAAATAGCAGCAGCAGACTGCTCGTTCCTTGTGGAAGCTGAAGAAATACGTTAAGCTGTAGCTGCGCATGAAGGCTCGGCATCGCTCGAATCGAAATTTATATCAAAACAACAGTGCTGACTTGATGTAAGCAAGAATTTCGCGATGCTCACATCACACAACAAACTAAAGGCTAATGTAAGATAAGAGTTGCCTCACTTGAAATTTTGGAGACACTTTCGTTGAAATTTTTGTTCACATCGTGCCCGGTAATTATTTCAGGGCAGTTATTCTTTAAAAAAAGACAAGAACAATATCAGTCTAACTTCTTGTAACTTCTCGCATAGGCTGGGTAATAGTCACAGGTCGAAATGCGTGCCACAGCACATATCTGTGATGGCGACTTTCTTCCTTTCCCTGAAGGCAGCCATTTTGGTCATACAAGCGCAGCGTCGCGGCAGCGGGGTATCTAACGGTCAATAACGGTAACATGTACAAGTCGGTCAAGAGTCGACCGGTATTGACCGGTCGATAACGGTAGGCCTCTTGAAGGCACTAGTTGTTTGCACCTCTGTCGTCCCAGTCAGCAGCACATAGATTCAAAATGTATGCACAACTGTGGGGTCCGAGGGCAGACTTGGCGGTTTGATCTGCCCTCTCCTTCCCCCGAATACCAACGCGGCTTGGTACCCAGCAGAAGACGACCTCAGAACCGCCGTCAGATACATCGAGAAGATGGCGAAAAATCGCTGTCGGAAACGGATGAGATATATTTCTACCTCGCAAAGTCTGCAGCGCAGAGAGCGAGTCAGAAAGGACGAGGACCTCCGCAGCTCCGCAGAGTTGGAGGAAGCTCCATCTGCCAAACGAACACAAATGTGGAATCGCGGACGACAAGAGCTGCCGCCACGCGACTGCCAACCCTTGATCCGTCTGCATAACATTCACCAATATCTTCTAAACTCTCTAAACCTCCGGGAATCTACATGTATTTACATTTTTAAAAAAGGCAAAATACATTTTTTGGAATCACATAAGCTATAAATTACACGAGGTTCAGTAAGGAGCCACGATGGAAACACATATAAAGGACAAATAACAAGTTGGTTCAGCCGAAAAGTTGCCGCACCGATGTTCTCCTCAACCCGTATCCACAATGGGGGAAATCAGCTGGGCATGGTCGCATTATATGTACGGAAACCTTGGCTGGACAGCAATAATAAGTCGGGTTGGACAGAGGAGAACACAACCGCACAACATACTACAGTTCAAGCTTCAGCCGACGTAACTTACGAGACACGAACGACTTGCGAGCTGACTCATACACAAAACAACCACAGTCAAGCTTAGAATGTACCAAGGCACAACAGAGTCGTAACAAGACATTGCTGTCTCCTCCTCAGTGGGAGTGAGCAACAACTCTGAGTAAGTTGAGTGCCTTGGCACATTTCACAGTAAATATCTCAGATGGGCTATAACAGTTAGTCGCCTGTCCAAGGGGATTCCAAGCAACTTGGTTTCCTCCACAGCCAGAAGAGGAAACCCATCTAATGTAAATCACGGTCAGGGTGTAACATGCGACGTTGGCAAAAGTGCATGCAGATAGTTTTCGAGGAAGAAAAATTAAAACCATTCAAATCCGACCATTTAACAAGGCGATTGAGAGACAGTTGAAGCTGCCTCTCGATAAAATCTATGCTCTTGGCTTGGCAAACAATAAAGAAATCATCTACATATAAAAATGAGTGAATTCCGAGAGGAAGACAATGCACAATACCATTTATTTTTACGCTAAACCGTGTGACACTTTAAATACTGCCCTGGGGGACGCCCATTTCCTGGAGATAAGATGAAGAAGGACCGGCCCAACACTGATTCTGAACGAGCGATCACATAGGAACTGAGAAATAAATTGCGGAAATCGACCCTGGAGGCCCATGGCGTGGAGATCGGATAACATGCCATATCTCCATGTAGTGTCCTAGGCCTTTTCGAAGTCGAAAAGACTCCAGCACAATGTTCCTGGCGTAATAGTATCCCTAACAAGGCTTTCACCTCGATCCACCTTGCTCTGCCGCTTCGTGAAGCCGCACTGGATGTCACTGAGGACCCCATACTTCTCCAGGAACCAGACGAGCCGCACGTTGGTCATCTGTTCTAAGGTCTTGCAGACACAACTTGTCAAGTATATTGAACGGTAATTTACAGGGTCTTGAGAATCTTTACCCGGTTTTAAAACCGGAACGACAATAGACCCCCGCCACGAATGTGGGAAAGAACCCGAAGACCAAATAGTAGTTAGAATGTCGATTAATAACTGATGCGATGGCTTGGGCAGATGCTTAAGCATCTGATAAGATTTGCCACCAGGACCAGATGTGTCACGGGCGTCTCTCAAGGAGTTGAGAAGCTCTCGCAGAGAAAAGGCAG
>JAWQFJ010002762.1:0-50000 GCA_034096865.1 Theodoxus fluviatilis | reverse complement strand
ATCCCATCTGCAAAATGATAATCGTTTGGACCGATAGTACGATACGCCCAGAAACCCGCTGAGTGCTTTTACTGATGAGGAATCATTAATTTAATGTATGCTTAGAAGGATTAAACTTAGAAAAACTGCTTCTGAGCTCTCTGATGATATCGAACTTCGGAATCGGACAGATTCCTACAGAATAAACTTCCACTCGATCAACGTTCAACACAGACAACAGTGAGTAAAATCTTCCTTCTAGATCAGTCGATACACGAATGATCGAAGTGTGGACTCAAGCAGCTCGTCAAACAGTGTGAAGGCCGTTAGACCACAGATTCCGGCCAGAAAGCATTTACTTGCGAGAGTATAACCATAGATTCACGAAACCAGCCTGGAGCCTTAGGAATCCTTTTGCTGCGTATTGTTCCAAAGATTGCGTGCATATACAATCGCGCACGTGCTGAAGGCAGTTTGCAACCTTATAGACGACGTTCGCGCTAAAAGTAGTTCTCAAATGATTTCCTGAAAATCTCATAGATTAGTTTTATTAGAACACCAAATTTGTGTTTATCTATCGGGATAAATAATTGGAGTGAAATAGATTCGTCTCTTTTTACTCTCAATGGTCTTTTGATCATGTTGAATTTTGATTGGTAAAATCATTGGAATGTGGAGCCGAAGTCACGTGACCAACCTGTGTCAGAGATACCATATCTCTGTGTTCAGAATGTACACTGGTCAGATGACGCGTGATCAACATTCATCACAGATAAGAAACACCGAACACTATACTGGTCGTTGATGAATAATCAGATAATTTCCTTTTCGCTCTGCTGAGAGTGAAAATACTTTTTCCCTCTCGCTGTGCTGCAGCCCTTTGACAAGTCGAGTCCAGGTCAACATGTCCAACCCACCCCCGCCCTACCCTGGATACAGCTCCAACCACCCTGCAGATGGCAAGTCGCAGCCCCCTCCCCCAGGTGAGTTGATGTCACACCCAACCCACCCTACCCCGCCCCCTTCCCACTGTACCCGTTTCTCTCCCCCTACACTTAGTATGTTTTATTCTGTCGTCTTCCTCCCAGTTATTTACCCGTTCCCCTTCACCTCTCCTTCCCAATCACTTGTCTCGCCTCCTCCACCTCCATGCGGCCCTCTCTTCCTCACCCCCACCACCTCTCCCCCTCCTCCTTTTATCGCCCCTCCCACCCTATGTTGCCTTACTCTATTCTTCGCCCTTGTTTTCACGTCTTCAACACATCTTGTTCTTCCTCGACCGTTGTTTTTTTAATACTTTCTCCCTCCCACTCTCTTTCAACACACCCCAATCTCTCAGGCTGACGCCAACGATATCATCATGTACATGTACTTCCGGCAGGCTGTCAACTAAATGAACAAGTGCCTGCTTGCCTCGCTGCCTGAAGAGTAGTTTCTGTCTGCCTAACTGGCACCGTGGCTGGCACTGTGACTGACTGATTGGCTGACTGACCGGCAGACGGACGGACTGACTGTCTGTGACTGTCTGGGTAGCTGACTGACTGACCTTCGGGAGGCTGAACGACTGACAGACGATGGAATACTTGGGTGGCTGTGGACTGACTGGCTGACTGTGGACTGAGTGATTGACTGACTGTTTGACTGACTGAGTTACTGACGGACTGACTGACAGATCGATAGGCCGAGTGGGTGACTAGTGGGCTGATTCGGTGGTTGTAGACTGACGCAGTGCGTGTAAACTGACCCAAATGTGGGACTGACAATTTATGACAGACTGTCCAGATGACTGACTGACTAACTGACTGGCTGATTCATTGACTGGCTGACTGACTAGCAAATTGGCTGGCTGGTAGATTGCTTGACTGACCGTTTGATTGACAAACCTGCTTGCTGGCTAGGTGTCTAACTGGTTTGCTGGCCACTTGGTCACAGCCAAGCTGGCTCTGCACCGATCAGGTTGCTTAGCAGAGCAGGGTGGCTGCGGACTGCACGACTTTTATCAGACGGGCAGGATGTTCTGAAGTGATCCAGTCTTGCATTCAACAATAAACATGGTACGGATTCCTCTATCGTCAAGGGTGAAATGTTGAATGATGAAGTAAGGACTGGATCTGACAAAAAAAACTGCTGCTCTTGTTTCCAGCTGCTTTGCACACCAACTCTTCACACCGCATGACGAACTCAGTTATCGATATTAAGAGTGTTGTCAGGCTAAATTAAGTTAGCGCTCACTCATGGCGAAAGAATTCGGAGGCAAGGAAAAATTCTAACCTATAGCTATGAATTATAACAGAACAACTCTTTCGATTTACGAAGGCGTGGCGAAACGGAAGGAAAACAAAACTGCAATTGTTACTCTCGTCCACTCAGATGATTCCTACACTTACAGTTCTTTTCCCCTTCAGTGTCACTTGCCTCTGTCGTGGAAGTAATGACAAAAGCCAAGTGACTTCACCCCTTGGTTTTATACCCATATATACTTTCCATCGATAATCCAGTCATGCATTTTCATACGAGAGAAAACAATCTCTCGAACAAGCATACAAAAGCATTTTGAACAATCTAAGTCAACAAGCGTTTTCAATATTATCGCCTCCTCAAACAATTGGGAACACAAGAGCGGAGGCTGCAATGGTTTTCTCACGGCTCCTATGGAGTCGTAGTGCTCTCCAGTTGTTCTTGCGTCACTCGATTCCTGAGGCAGCCGAGCCAGTGGGGATGGAAGCAGAACAATTGATCGGAAACGGCCCCAGCTGTTATCTGAGTCTGGGTTGCTGTTAACAGTTTCCTGTCTCGGGACTTCCGGTTCAGCCGCTGCATGAGTCGGACGTGCTTAGGCTTAGCTCCGCTCAAACCGTCCCCAGCAACTTTTAGTCCTGAGGCCAAGCAGCTCAATCAGCTTTAGAAAAAGGAAATGTCGGCTACAAGTTTATACCAAAACGTTTTGACATATTTTGAAAGAAGACACCTAGTACATGACGTTTTGAGATACTCTAACTTTGGGTAGAATCTAAATAATGAGATTTTTCTGTTTTTGAAATTCGTTTTTCACGCAAACAGGTAGAATGTATTTTTAAAAGTGTGTTTTAACTTATTATTTTCCCCGACTAAAGTAAGTAGGCATGTTCAAATATTACAATAATTCATGTATTGGAGTATGTTAGTGATTTTACGTTTAGTAAGCAATTGATTAAGAATAAAAAAACTTCTTTGACTCAAATCATTCGAGTTGCCTCCCTTGATGATAGTCAACATACGTAGCAATGTGCACAGACCNNNAGGAGCCGAGTAAAAGCACTAAAACATACTAAAATGACATAGGCTTCTCACCTTAGTCGCTCGGGACGCTTGAGTCTTCAATTCTGTAATGCACCCAGGGAGACGGGAACGCCGCCTTTTACATGTTCACAGAACCAATCCAATTGGTTCTTACAGGATGAGTACTATTCGGTGATTTAACAGGTCGATAGCCCATTCCAAGGGCGTTAACTAGGAGCGCTTCCTGCCACAGCAGTACCAAAGACGAGAAAACATCCGGATTGTTGGACTCCCCGAAAAAAGAAACGAGAAGACAGAAGAATGCGAGAAGGTGGTGCAAGGTTTTTTCAGAAGGAACTGGAAATCACCAGCGCAGTGGAAATCTCTGTAGCCCACCGACTTGGGAAGCCCAGGGAAGGACAGAGCCGCCCGATCATCTGCCGCCTCGTGAAGCACAGCGACAAGTCTTCGGTGCTGAAAGGCCGCAGGAAGCTTCGGGAGAAGAAGTCCAACATCTACCTGACCGAAGACTTGACAGCCAGCAACCAGCGCCTTCTCAGGGACTTGAAGCAGAATGATCGAGTCGCTAAGGTGTAGACATTCAATTGTGCGGTGAATGTGGAGGGTGTTAACGGTCAGAAACTGTTCAGAGTAAAGAGTGTGGAGCAAGTGAGAGAACTCTTCAAGCGGTACAACAGAAGATAGTCGGGCCTTTTCTCTAGCTGCGATCGAATCTATAAGTAGTATTCTGGTTTGATTGTCTCTTCCTCATGTTTCTTGTACTAATTCCAACGGGTATTTTCAGTCATTGGGTATTAGACGATAACCTATTAGTTGTGCGTCATTTAATGCATCCCCAATTACTGTTACGTGCTGGCTACATGTAGATCGTGCAGCTTGGTCATAAGTTGGAATTTCTTCCTGTTGCTCAAACTTTGATTTTCATAGCTGCGTCACTACAAACAATTTTTAGATAAAGTAGACCTCCGAATAACTTTTCAAATACTATTGTGCTGCTCGATATAAAGAATTTGATGCAGAATGTGCACTCATCTGTGAACACCACACGTCCCCACTGTTGCCTTCGCCAGTTGATTCTAGCCTGAGCCCATTGGAGACGACCTTGGCGATGACGATGAGTCAGCACTGGTCCTGGAGCTGGACGACGGTTTAGTAGCCCGTTCTCCTTGAGGCGACGGCGCACTGTCCTGGCGCTGACTCGACGTTGGGCATTGCCTGGCAAGTTTACTGATGTGGTAGTCGCCTTCAGGAACTTTTCTTGAGGATGGCTTCTTAAAATGTAGCGGTCTTGCCGAGGGGTCGTAGCTCGAGGCCTGCCTGACCGTGCTCCATCCGCAACCGTGCCAGTCGCATGGAAACGGTGCTCTAGACGGTAGATAGTCGAGAGGTGAACATTGAATAGGTTTGCGACTCTTCTGTGAGGAACACCAGCCTCCAAATGGCCAAGCGCTCGGTTGCGTTCTTCTGCGCTAAGTCTTGGTATCGCTGCTGAGGACTGATGAAAAGGAAAGAGACAATTTTCGGGTCTGCTTTTTATTAAGGTACAACCCCTGAACACTGCTGCAGCAAGCAAATTTTGCTGCACAACTTGCAAGTGCCTCCCATGAGGCGATCACCATGCCGCATTTGACCGTCCTTTGCCACTGTAAACAGAACGCTGTGCACGAAACGTGCACGTTGTGCGGTAGTTAAGAGTGCAATGCATAGGCACTGTACGCAAAATAACTCAAGATTGTATTTAAAATATTAAAAATACACACTAACTTTTTTGCGTTTCTTATGTCCGTGAGTATAGTAAACCCCCTTGTAGTCTCTAACGCAAATAACGCACATTCAACAACGAAACACGAAAGAAAAACAGAGTTTGAAAATCGAGAGTTATGTACACTTACCCGTTCGGATTCGGAGTAGATAGCACAGTGGCAAAAAAAGGCAACCCCGACCGTTATATACTCACGGACATAAAAAACGTGAAAAAGTTAGCCCGCCTTCGCTATATCCTAACACGTCCGTATGCTTCATCATCTGCACTCATCTGTGAACACCACACGTCCCCACTGTTGCCTGCGCCAGTTGATTCTAGCCTGAGCCCACTGGAGACGAGCCTGGCGATGACGATGAGTCAGCACTGGTCCTGGACTTGACTCTCCAATATCTGTGGAAGAGGTTTTGATTGCTCTGTCTCATATTAAGAAAAGGGACTGAATCGATCATAGGAGAAATGCTGTGGAGTGCAAGACATCTCCTTCAAGCGTTCCTGCTACGACTGATCAAAGCAAATTTTTGCGTCAGGGGTATTTCCTCAGCTTTGGTCAGAGTCAATTATTCATCGAGTGCACAAGAGTGGAAACTATGACTCTCCCGATAACTATCGAGGAATAGCTATAACCAGTATACTTAGTAGAGTGTATGCCCATATTTTGAACAAAAGGTTACTTTCTTGGGTTGAAGTGAATGGCCTTCAAAGAGGGGAGCAGGCTGGCTTTCAGCGTGGCTACTCCACGATAGACAATATTTTTGTTTTCTATGGCACTGTGCAGAAATGTCTTAGCAGACAACGAAAATTGTATGCACGTTTTGTTGATTTTAGACAAGCTTTCCATTCAGTCGATCGCCATGTTTTGTGGGACATTCTACAAAGAAATGGGGTTCAATGGAGATTACTCAAAATTCTCAGAGCAATGCACGAGTCGGTACAACACTGCGTAAGCGGCACTCAAGGGCTGTCCCAATTTTTCGACAGTTTAGTGGGAATAAACTAGGACTGCAAAATCAGTGTTCTTTTGTTCTCCAATGAGTTAATAGAGGAAGTTTCTATTAATGCAAAACAGGGTGTGTAGCTCATGCCAAATACACATAGCTTGAGTATACGTCTGTTTGCGGACGATGTCGTAGTCTTTTCGGATACTGTAATGGATCTACAAAACCAGCTTAACTGTTTAAAGAATGCTTCTAACACTTTAGGCCTGACAATAAACACGGCCAAGACAAATGTTGTTACATTGAGATCGGGCGGTTACATAGCTTCATATTAGAAATGTTACCTTGGTGAAGAAGAAATCACAAGAACAAATAATATATAGATTTTAAGTTTACTCCTAAACTGTGTTCATATCACTCGGATGGATTTGGCCTGTAGAGCTAAAGCTGCTCTGACTATTATGATTAGAACCTTAAGGAAGATTACTCATGTACTTGCTGCTGTATTTTTTAAGCTGTTTGATGCTCAAATTCAGTCCATTCTGTTGTACGGGGTAGAGATTCGGAGAGTTCATGAATGCGAAACCATTGAAGGTGTTCATTTGCATGCTATAAAGTCATTTTTGAATGTATCACCAAGAGCCCCTAATTTACTGTGCTATGATGAAACATGAACTTTCCTTTGCACATGAATGCTGTTTTAAGGAGTATAAAATACTGGCTGAAGATTCTAACATGGACAATGACAGACTACCTAAAAGAGTTTCTTGTATGTGTAATGTTCCTCACAATTGCGTCTCATGGGCTACGATGGTGAAGAATTTGTTGGTCAAGTTTGCTTTTGAAAGTGTTTGAATGGACCAGTCCACTACAAATGATCGTGTCTTCATTAAGTGCCTCCGAGATAGACTTATAGATCATTTCCGTATTCAATGGATTGAAAACCTGATCGGAAGTAACAGATATATTTTCTACAAAGAAATAAATCAATGCGAAGTAGACAAGTACCTTAGTTGTATCTATGAAAAGTTTTCAGAGATGTTTTCGTCCGCTTGAGAATGGGCATCACCGATTTGTACATCCATAGACGAAGATATATAAAGCAATCATGTGACTTGCTGTGTCCATTATGTAGAGAAAAAGAGGAGGATGAATTTCATTTCATGTTGGGATGCCCTGCTCTGCATGACCTGAGAGAACGGTACCTGTTGTTACATTTTCTGCCACCTAATGAAATTCCAATGAGAACTCTTTTAAGCAATGAAAACGACACTATAACTAGAGCAACAAATGTATATCTGTACACAGCCTTCAATCGAAGAGATTTGACAGTAAATCACCAGAATGTAACGCGTTCTATTTGGATGAATAGGTAGACATGCGTATTTGATCCGATGCCGGCACAGATATTCCACCTGATGTATCTCCATATGCATAATGTGTATTGCTTGCTTTGCTTTGGAAAAGTCCGAAGGCCTACCCAATGAACCGCTCGTTCTCTCTCTCTCTCTCTCTCTCTCTCTCTCTCTCTCTCTCTCTCTCTCTCTCTCACACACACACACACACACACACACACACACACACACACACACTCACACACACACCCTATCCATCCCTCCTTACCTCCCTCCCTCCACCACCACCACCACCCCTCTCTCTCTCTCTCTCTCTCTCTCTCTCTCTCTCTCTCTCTCTCTCTCTCTCTCTCTCGTATCGCAACCATGCTTAATATCCCATGTGTCCTGAAATTTTCACACATTTTAACAAAGTTGAACAGCACACCAGAATTTTTTTTCTTGCAAACACGGACATGCAAGGGTGGTCATCCCTCGCTCATACGTGACCCGGAACTATAGAGTGACCATGGTTGTTGATTTTGAGACCTTTGTAGAAAAGTGACTTCAGGCCGGGTTTTTTCTTTCTTCTGAAGATTCATGTCGATCTGCAGCCAATTAAATAATTTGCAAATGCATCTTGATGAGAGAAGTGCACGTTGATAGCTACTTCTTTTATAACCAATAGTGTTCTAATTTGAGCTTTCGCAGTTTGTTCAAAATGGTAATTCCCCAGAGCGCACTATTCAGTAGCGTACAACTTTGCACCAGATCATCGGATTCATAAACAGGGTTCGCCATTTTAAGGAGCATTTCATTTTCTTTCAGGATGATGCATAACTCATTACCAACTGAAGGCACGATGCAACTCAATCCTTGATGCTGGGTCACACAGTTACGTCAAGGCAATTACCAAACAAATCAACAACAACAAAACAAAATGTAATCACCGTGACCTGTCTTTCAGACTACCAGCCACCGTCTGGCTACGGTTATGGGCCACCACCACCGGGCCCCGTGCCTCCACCCGGAGTGTACGGGCCTCCACCCGGAGTGTACGGGCCTCCACCCGGAGCGAGTAGCTCCCAATCCGTGGTGGTGGTGAATCAGCCGAGAATGACTGTGGTGCAGACGTTTGGAGAGTTCAGCGTTCCAACATACTGCCCCCACTGCAATTCTGAGGTGATGACTGCCGCGAAGTACAAGGATGGCACCTTTACCTGGCTTATGTGCTTCCTCGCCTTCGTGCTTGGGTAGGTCACCTCACGTGGACGGACACATCTGACGTGCTTTTTGTATAATGTACGCATGCTCAGTGATCTCATTTTCAACCAGTGAAATCGATTGCCTATGCCTTTTGAACTGCGAGGAAAAACAAGGGTTAACGGCATTCAGAACTTTTACCACGGTTGTTTTCTTTGACTGTTTCATGAATTCATTATTGAACCTTGAATCTATGAAGTTCCGCTATACAAAGCAATATGTTGATTTCTCCCGTAGAAAAGCACTTTAAGTTTATAGTCTTGCCTTTTACTTACATTTGTTTTCGTTAGTCCTATCGTCTGCATCCCTGCATTAACATGATTCAATCATTTTTGACTGGAAAGAAAATGCGATCCTGCATTTTACGTCCGCAATCTGGTGCCTTTCTTGAGTGACAGTTAACCTCAGCGACTTGGGCAAATTCTAGGAGAAGAAGGGACACGTATATTCAATGTATTGATTGCTACCGTCTTCAATGGAGAAAAAGGTAATTCAGTCGCGATTATCACGTGAAGTGAAGCCAACGCTGCAAATATTGGCCGTTACACGTATTTGTGACTGTAACGAATAGTGGAGTACTAATCAATATATTTTCAAAGCAAGAAAACACATCGTACTGTAGTCTGTCCCTCTGCTTTACAGCTGCAACTTGGGCTGCTGTCTGATCCCCTTTTGCGTGGACGGCTGCAAGGATGTGGTGCATACCTGCCCCAGCTGCAACCAGATCATCGGCAGGTACAACCGCATCTAGGCTGAGCCTCGCCTCCATTGGTCCCTCCTCAGCCTGGAAATCCAGACCCGTACTTGGAGGATGGAAGCCTTTGTTAGCTCTATAGTTCTTCATATTCTCGCAAATCTGTCCATCCTGACCCACACCTGAAGGTTATTTGAAAGCCGATCACTGTGAGCACTTTGTGCCCCAACGACGTAGCTGCCACGTGGTAACAACATCGTGAGATTGTGACTTTGGAATTCGCCTCAGGTTTGCAGAGAAAGTAGTTGCATTGTCTTACGCCTTCTAGTCGACAATTTCCCTCACTCTACTACAAATTATATAAAACTTAAAAGTCGAGGAGAACACTGTATCCGAAGGAGTTTATTTCTGTGACACAGACAATGTCGAATATTTCCGGACTGTGTAGTTTCTTGAGTTCCTCATCAAGAAAAACAGTGCGTCTGCATGAACTTTTCCGTGGTTTTGCAATGCCTCTGCAGTGCAAGGTCCTGCATTTGTTCACTCTGCTGCAAACTTCTGCAGACTTGTACACCAAATCCATCATTGAGACAAACTTGAGACTTATTGCACAGGTTTTACGTGTGAATTCATTCTCGTTTCGCTTGACGAATGAAAAAATAGACCTTTTCAATTAAATTTAGACTTTCTTTACAGTGATGAAAGATCATACGATTGTTTGGGGTAATGCGGGACTTCAAAATCTTACTTACATGGATAAGATGATTATTCTATTACGAGATGTTAATCGGTGGCTTCTCATCCGTCAAATGTTAATTCTTAACATAGTCTTTCACACACAGACCCGACGTCCTGCGTGGGACAGAAGGGGAGAAAAATTGGGACCACAGGCGGGGACCGAACCCGCGACCTCTCGGTTAGCGTCCGAAATGCTTTACCTGCTGAGTTACAATGGTCCGTGTTGTTTTATCCTGTCTACAATGCCTTGTATCATTCCATTCTCTCAAGCTATAATGAAACCATGCCACTAATGTTTTGGGGGTGGCTCTTGTGATTTGGACAAGTATTGTGTGCATACGTGGATGTGTGCCCTTGGGAGCATTCTCTGGCAATGTCTTTGTGAGCGTATGAGCATCGATGCTGGTTTTCTTTCAGTGGGATGAGTAACCATCTGCTTTGTCATAGAGAATGACGGGGAATCCACCCAAAATGAACTGACGAGATAACTCGCGTGCATTTCTTCAAATGAAATTGTTTGGCTGTTGAACAATTCACAAAGGATCATTTAACATTTCGTATTGAATATGTCCTCCTCTAAAACTTTACATATATTTTCATGATGTCAATTTCACTTTATCATATTATGGTAAATCTTTTCTCAATTAATTTGTGTAATAAAAGCTGCAATTAGCATGCGATGTTGCTGTAATTTATTTTACTACTGATACGACACACGCACTTTGACAAACGAAGCTATGGCAAACCAGAGAACAAAGACTAGTTGTCAAGGGCATCACATAGCCACGGGACCAACAGTGCGGTTTCCATTCTGCCCATTAATCGCAGAGACACGTAACTCCGAGTGGCCAAACCGACAGTCTCATTGGCGTGTAACATCACATGAGAAAGCTGACTGATTACGAAGTAGTGCGCCAACAAGAAGACAACTACAGACTGGCCGACTAGCTACGGCAGATTCAGATCACATCTCTGAGAACTGACAATAGAAGAGACAAAAATCGAAGTTGAAGTCTTCGAAATCCCACAAGACAACGCTCGCCTGAAGAAAGAACGTCTCGTCCGATTCGAGAATGAATGAATGGATTAAGTGTAATGGTTATCGGCCGGAGGAGGCTAAATTATGCCAAATTATTGTACAAAAAGACCCTTCAAAAGGATGACATCAAGAAAGGTTGAAAACGCTTTGTTAACAATCTGAAAACAAAGAGAATAGTAAACAGATACTAAGGTATAGATCAAAATCGGTCATAAAGACCGATTACCTTCAAACATCTTATCATAGACCCAAAAATTTTAATGTATCACAAAGAGGAGTCCATTTTTAGAATCACTGTCTACCGACAGTACATGTTTAGCGGGGGCACTCCACCAGGATGTGCATCACCTCCGGGAATGTACATGTATTTACATAAACAAAAGGTAACATACATTTCTTGGAATCACATAAGCTACAAATTACACGAGGTTCAGTAAAGAGACAAATACAAAGGTCAAATAACAAGTTTGTCCAGCCGAAGATTTGCCTCAGTGATGTTCTCCTCAACTCGTGTCCACAACGGGGGAAATCAGCTGGGCTTGGTCGCATTATATGTAGCGAAACCTCGGCTGGACAACATAAGAATAAGTCGGGTTGGACAGAGGAGAACACAACCGCACAACGTACTACAGTTCAAACCTCAGACGACGTAAATTACGAGACACGAACGACTTGCGAGCTGACTCATACACAAAACAACCACAGTCAAGCCTAGAATGTACCAAGGCACAACAGAGTCGTAACAAGACATTGCTGTCTCCTCCTCAGTGGGAGTGAGCAACAACTCTGAGTAAGTTGAGTGCCTTGGCACATTTCACAGTAAGTATCTCAGATGGGCTATAAAAATTAATCGCCTGTCCATGGGGATTCCAAGCAACTTGGTTTCCTCCACAGCCAGAAGAGGAAACCCATCTAATGTAAAACACGGTCAGGGTGTAACATACGACGTTGACAGACGTGCATACAGATAGTTTTCGAGTAAGAAAATTTAAAACCATTAAATCCGACCATTTGACAAGGCGATTGAGAGACAGTTGAAGCTGCCTCTCGATAAAATCCATGCTCTTGGCTTGGCAAACAATTAAGAAATCATCTACGTATAAAAATGAGTGAATTCCGAGAGGAAGATAATGCACAATACCATTTATTTTTACGCTAAACAGTGTGACACTTTAAATACTGCCCTGGGGGACGCCCATTTCTTGTAGATAAGATGAAGAAAGAACCGGTCCGACTCCGACTCTGAACTAGCAATCACATAGGAACTGAGAAATAAATTGCGGGAATCGACCCCGGAGGTCCATGGCGTGGAGATCGGATAAGATGCCATATCTCCGTGTAGTGTCCTAGGTCTTCTCGAGGTCGAAAAGACTCCAGCACAATGTTCCTGACGTAATAGTATCCCTAACAAGGCTTTCAAGACGAACGAGGTGATCCGCCGAGCTATTCCGCTTCGTGAAGCCGCACTGGACGTCACTGAGGACCCCATGCATCTCTAGGAACCAGACGAGCCGCACGTTGATCATCTGTTCTAAGGTCTTGCGGACACAACTTGTCAAGGATATTGAACGGTAATTTACAGTGTCTTGAGAATCCTTACCCGGTTTTAAAACCGGAACGGCAATAGACTCCCGCCACGAATGTGGGAAAGAACCCAAAGACCACATAATAGTTAGAATGTTGAATAATAACTGACGCGTTGTTTTGGGCAGATGCTTGAGCATCTGATAAGATTTGCCAACACGACCGGGAGAAGTATCACTATATTTCTATCCATTTAGGGGATTTGAAGTCAAAAGCTTTTTAGAAATCTACAGTTAACCAAAGCCCTTTTTTCTGCTCCATAGTGTAATTAATCACATCATATATAAGTTTCACATTTTCCCCTATACACCTCCCTTTAAGGTAACCGTGTTGTTCTTTTCCAGTCAATGCTGAAATATGTGACCCTCCACCACGGAATGAGTCGCTTTGTCCCCCTGGGCCATTTTCAGTGTTTTACTCTGTCTGAACGTATTTTAAATGGCAATCACAATTGTGAAAACCGTTTGAAAATCGGACAATTAGTCTCCGAGTTACAGGTATTTGACTATACCCACCCTCGGAAATGTGTTTCTGAGAAAATTTGAAATAAAAGTTTTGAAACTTCAGCACAACAGTTCCCTTAGCAACCATGCATGCATTTCTTTGAAATTTGGCACAGTCATACAACATACCATAAACAACTAACACACACATTTTCAGTTTGAAACATAAAGTAATTTATTGTCAACATTGTTTCAGAAAATACACTAAAATGTACGTTCACGGCTAAATTGTCACAATGGCTTACTGATCAAAAACCTATTCATAATAATTTTAAAATCAGTGCTAATGTGCACAGGTCCAAGAAACACAAAACAAAATGCTATTTGATATGAGATTACACTAAACTGTTTGTGTAGTAAAGTATGGGGGTTGGGGTGGGGGGGTGGGGTATGCACAATGATTGTTATACTATTTATACGCCACAATGGGAACTGATGATTTTCGTTTAGCTGTCGGTCCCGACGACCGAGAAAGCAGCAAGCACCGATTGTAATGGGGGGGGGGGGGGGGGAAGCAACAACTCAGCAAGAATTCTTCATGGATGTTCAGAGCCTGTAGTGTACATGAATACTCTTACACTTTCAATGACAATAATAGTATGCATGTATTTTGAACACGTACTCATTACCGGTAGTAACGTGACTGGGACCGATTCTTGCTGGGAGGCTGGAGTTAGGTTGTGGGGGAATACCGGTAAGCAAAATTCTTAGCGAGATCCCTGAATGTGGACACAATTTATTATGCCATTCAAAATGTGATGGAGGGTCACATTAAATAAATTTTAGTCTGAACTGTAGGCCTAAGCTGTAGGCAAGCGATCACTACAGAATAGACAACATCAGTAAAACACTGTTTATCAAGAATAGTATTGCTTCTGATATCTTTCCCCTCTCTTGGTAACAGCTATCACTAACGAATTTTACGAACTTGCACGATGAAGTTCAAATTAAATACTAATGAAAAATATTTCAGCATAGAGTATACCTTCTGAGAACTCCTTCATGTCCAGTCTTCTTGCCATCACCTCATCATCAGAAAACTGTGCAATGCAACCCTGCTTTGTTGACTCCGTAGAACCTTCAGCCTTCTTGACTTTGCATCTGCAGTCAAATCCCTCCACCTTTCGCCTTTCCTCATCAGGATGTTGAGTTGCTAGATACTGTTCATTGTTCACATCACATTCAGCAGCCAGTGGTTGATCGTCGTTGTCACTGTATCTTCACCTTCGGATCCTTCCTCACCCAAACCAACACTCACTTCATCACCACTTTCCTCGTCATCGTCGCTGAAGCCGTCTTCCTCTGATGCTGGTGTTGTAAAGTAATCTCGGATTAAACTTTCTATCTGTTCACTATCTCCGTGGTCCGTAATGTTAGAATCTCGAGCGGAATTCAAAGCTTTGACAACAATTAAATTTTCTTCAGACACGCTATGGGACGCCATCTTGAATAGAAGCATCGCGCTGGTTGGCCGATTGTCGTCACGTGCACGCATTTAGCCAATCACGGCGAGGAACCCCAGCCTTGGTGACGTGTTGTTTATAAAGGTGTCCCCTCAGGATTATTGTTTTCAGCTTTCTAATTGGCTTTCTATTTGAAACCAACCAATCGTATTCTTGGTAACAAAGACATTTACACACAATCATGTGTAACACAGTGGGTCCACTCAAAAAATAGAGGGGTGACAAGTAGTTAAAAAGTGTTGATTTTTGCACGATTGCTTTGCCAAAATCGGATGGGTAGTGCTTATTAAACACATTTTAAACTAACTTTGGAAGTGAATTTTACTATAATATTTACAGAAACTTGTAGATAAAGGATTACTGAACCAGAAACAACCAAAAACTCAAAATCGACAACCCACACCCCTTGTACCTATTTCCAGTGCTAGCGCCGAGTGGTTCCAGGGACAAAGCGTCTCATTCCGTGGTGGAGGGTCACATATATCTTTTGATTCTATTAGCTATGTATTCAGAAGCATATAGGCAGTCTCTTGCCTAATTCGCGAAATAGGCAATGGTTGTGCCTAATCTGTGAAATCAATGTTGACTTTTGCCTAATTTGTGAAATTTCATGATTTAGGCTGCCTATTTCATCAATTAGGCAGCCTAAGTCATGAAATTAGGCAAAGTTTCGATTTAGGCACGACTGCTGTACAATTTAGGCAACAAAATCTACAGAATAGGCAGAATCCTTGCCTAGTGTGTCAAATCAATTGCGTGTCAGTGTTAGCCAAATCTGCGTGTGTGCGTGCCTCTCACTGCATAGCATAGCCATATATTACGAAATAACTTGAATCTTCAACCGTTTGTGTTGTTCCAAAAAGCATGTGTAGTGCTAGCAGTAAATCCTATGTCACAAAACAAACAAAGAAATCTTTTTGCAAGTTGGCATCAAAAACGTTGTCATAAAAAGGTGGCATCCCTGATTTTAGTTTGCAATTGATTTGGTTAGAAGTGACGGATCACCCAATTGATTTGTAAATCAAGTTTACTCTCTGAGTGATTGTGATTGAACCGAGTGGTTGACCGGGTGACAACATATCAAGTTTGTGAACACTATTAACTACTTGGCGAGATAATAATCACACTGGAGAATTTCAGATGACCGGGTGACAACATATCAAATTTGTGAACACTATTAACTACTTGGCGAGATAATAATCACACTGGAGCATTTCAGATAAACTTCCTCAGTCACTTCTTCACACCAGCACCTGCCTGTCAGTGTTAGCCAAATCCAGCCATGGAAACTGAAAGGTTAAAATTTCGTCTTCTCTTTCTCTCTCCTCCCCCTTCTCTCTCTCTTGAATTTGTACACTGTAGTTAGAGATTTTGTTGATGTAGAATGTAAATATTACTTGATTCTATGGAAATGTGTGCAAAAGGCTGGAATTGTCACTTGTATTTTAGCCAGAAAATAGAAACCAGATGTTCAATACATACACATGTACATATAAACTTTATGACTTGTTTAATCACTAAGCTTTTATTTTGATGAGTCGTCGGCCGAAATAAAGATCAATCAATCTCAATCTCAATCTCAAAATCTCTCTCTCTCTCTCTTTCTCTCTCTCTCATTCTATCTATCTATCTATCTATCTATCTATCTATCTATCTATCTATCTATCTATCTATCTATCTATCTATCTATCTATCTATCTATCTATCTATCTATCTATCTATCTATCTATCTATCTATCTATCTATCTATCTATCTATCTATCTATCTATCTATCTATCTATCTATCTATCTATCTATCTATCTATCTATCTATCTATCTATCTATCTATCTATCTATCTATCTATCTATCTCTATCTATCTATCTATCTATATCTATCTATCTATCTATCTATCTATCTATCTATCTATCTATCTATCTATCTATCTATCTATCTATCTATCTATCTATCTATCTATCTATCTATCTATCTATCTATCTACCTACCTACCTACCTACCTACCTACCTACCTACCTACCTACCTACCTACCTGTCTGTCTGTCTGCCTGCCTGCCTGCCTGCCTGCCTGCCTGCCTGCCTGCCTGCCTGCCTGCCTGCCTGCCTGCCTGCCTGCTGCTGCCTGCCTGCCTGCCTGCCTGCCTGCCTGCCTGCCTGCCTGCCTGCCTGCCTGCCTGCCTGCCTGCCTGCCTGCCTGCCTGCCTGCCTGCCTGCCTGCCTATCTATCTATCTATCTATCTATCTATCTATCTATCTATCTATCTATCTATCTATCTATCTATCTATCTATCTATCTATCTATCTATCTATCTATCTATCTATCTATCTATCTATCTATCTATCTATCTATCTATCTATCTATCTATCTATCTATCTATCTATCTATCTATCTATCTATCTATCTATCTATCTATCTATCTATCTATCTATCTATCTCTCCTCAAAGACAAAATCTCGGGGATCAGACCGGATTTCGAGCCCAACACTCGACCATCCACCGCTTTTTAATCCTTTATTCACCAAACCTTGAATTGGAGTATGGGGAGGGTCCGGGGGAAATTCTGTGTCACTTTTGACTACAGAAAATCCTTCTAATCTGTCAAAGGAAAAGCCACCGTGGAAACAAGTATTGAAAACCTGGGTGTGCAAACTTAATTTCTTTATTGCCAAAAGCTTTTTACCAAATTTCAACACTCGCGTTTGCTGGCGAAACTCCCTGCCCGATTCTGTTTTTGTCCGGCGGGAATGCGACAGGGCGCCATAGTCTCCTTCCACTTTTGCCGCAGCGAGTCATGGTGCATTGACGAGTGTGGACACAGGGTTTAGAAAAGTGCTGCATTGACCACGACCACGGCAAACGGTTGCATGACGGGAGTCTTTCAAACGCATGGATGGTGTTGGGTGTCGAGATCTGCCGCATGGGCGGAAGAGATGTCAATGCGCTCTTTCAAACTCTCTGAAATCGAAAAGCAGTTGAAATCCGACGAAGAGTTGACAAGCCCGCGTCCTTCTCCACTCCACCCCCAATACCTCCACCCCTTTTGCCTTTCCTTCTGTGTGTGTGTGTGTGTGTGTGTGTGTGTGTGTGTGTGTTTTCGTGTGTGTGTGTGTGTGTGTGTGTGTGTGTGTGTGTGTGTGCTCGTGTGTGTTTGTGTGTGTCTGTGTGTCGTTGTGTCCGTGAATGCGTGCATGCGTGTGTAAGTATCTGTGTGTGTAAGTGTATGTGATCAATTCTCTTTCTCTCGCGCGCGCTTTGGAACTCCAGACGTGAGAAGTACAGCTAGGGTATAGCGTTTACAAAGGCCAATGTCGACACCTTTATCAGCAAGCTGCAAGACTTGCAAGACAACTAATTATAGCTTTTTAGGAGAGAATATACAAAGCAGCCAGGCTGTAGTACAACTCAGTCACGTACAAATATGTAGGTATAGACGTGGCTACAATTCTCCCAAACGTGTGGTTTGATGAACGGAAGAACACTTGTTGTTTGTAATGAGTTGATGGTGTAATTCCCCTTGCATTACACCACAAGACGTTTGTGACTTCTATTCGTCTCCACAACACCTTAATCAGATTGCTCAGTCTATTGACTAGATTGTTGTTGTGCATGTCCTCCAATGTCAATGAACTAAAGTACGAGGGTGTATAGCCAATTTGCTCAAGGTTACACATTTACTGCTAGCATTACACATGCTTTTTGGAATAACACAAACGGTTGAAGATTCAAGTTATTTCGTAATATATGGCTATGCTATGCAGTGAGAGGCACGCACACACGCAGATTTGGCTAACACTGACACGCAATTGATTTGACACACTAGGCAAGGATTCTGCCTATTCTGTAGATTTTGTTGCCTAAATTGTACAGCAGTCGTGCCTAAATCGAAACTTTGCCTAATTTCATGACTTAGGCTGCCTAATTGATGAAATAGGCAGCCTAAATCATGAAATTTCACAAATTAGGCAAAAGTCAACATTGATTTCACAGATTAGGCACAACCATTGCCTATTTCGCGAATTAGGCAAGAGACTGCCTAATTCAAGAACTTAGGCACTTTCAGGATCTAGGCACGATATATATATATATATATATATATATATATATATATTATATATATATATATCACATTCAATAGTGTTATTAGGCGCCAGTTCTTAAGCAGTGTTCGATCACAATTTTCCTCTGGTATACCAGTTATGATACCCTGCTTTTGCGTTGTCGACAATTCTCCGCTTTCGTATGCCTCGTTCAAACTCTTGCAAATCATTTTTCCCAGATCTGACCAAAAGAACTTGAAAATGTTTTCTGTTAAACCGTCAGTCCCAGGAGATTTGATACCGGTATTGGACATGGCTTTCAAAGATACAGAGGGCTCTTCACTGGCCCGAGGACCATCCAGACGTGTTTCTTTTATCAAGGTATCCGCCCGAATCTCCTGAACCTTCTGATCCCGATTTTTATACAGATTCTTGTAAAATATCAGCTGTTGTGCAAGAATATTACGCCAACCTTTCAATTCCGATCCATCAGGCAGCAGAAGTCTACTGATTATTATTTCTTTGCAGTGTCTTTTCTCAATACAAAAACATTGGCATTACCCTTTGGTCCCTCCTCATACCATCTAGCTTTTGACCTAATCAGTACTCCTTAAATCTGTTCGTCTCTCGCCATTTCCTATTCCTTTCTTTTTGCTTTCAGCAACTTTAGTTGTACTTCATTGGTCCTATTTTCTCTCTCCACTTTAATCTCTGGGTAACTGATAGTTTCTTCCCATTCTTTTTGTTTTTCATCTTTCTTTACCGCATTTTTTTCCAATAATCGATTGTTACTTGCCTAATGCACATTAACATATGATCAACAAAAAGTCTTGAGATTATTACGGGAAATTTCTTCATGTGGCAGTTTGTGCAACATTTCTCCCGAGTCAGAAAAGGCTGCATACTCATCAACCATTTTCTTGATTGTTTCCTTTATAATACTAACGTATATTTTATCATTTAGTAGCTTGGCATTGAATCCCAGAACCTCTTTCTTCTTTCTTCACTTTTCATAAGGGTTATGAAAACCACGGACTGATCTGTTCTGTAACCAATGCCAATGTCTGCCTTAGACGCTGAGTTTGCTAACCCTTCCGAGCATAAAAACAAGTCAAGTCTTGCCTGCTTTGTAAAATTAACCGCTCTCCATGCATAACGTTTTGTATCAAGATGTAGTTTTTTCCACACATTTATGAGCCCACATTTATCAGTGTTGGTCAACACTACTTCCCTGGTCTTTTAATTGTTTTAAAAATATACATGTAATTTCTTGAATCCTTTGACTGGTCCATGATTCGAGTTCAATCTCCTCTTAGCAATATGTCTTTATTACCTACCAGATCCATTCGATCAAAAATGTCGTGGTAAAATTTGGGTTTATCTTCGTTTGGTCTGGTTTCCCCAAGAGAGAAGTCCGCTATCAGAAAATTACCATTGGGTTCACTTATGTAGCCATGCCATTTATAGTCAACCTTGTCGCTGAAAAGAGTGCCACCCGTCTCAATCTGCTAGTATTCGGAACCACTAAACCCTCATAAACCCATTCCAGAATTAAGCTTTTGCACGACTGCTACTCTAAATGAATGTCCTGTAGCATCAATACTGATGATTGCTGATTCCGAAGGGAGTTCAGAATATCTCTTCGCATTAAAGCATCAGCTAGCCTTCTACAATTCATTGTTACAACCTTTGTGTCAGGCATATATATAAGTGTTGAGAAATGGAAAACTATACCGTCCATATCACAACGGGATCCTCATACAAAAGAATGACTTTTCCCAAAATAAAGCACGTTAATTTACTGGTAGGATCACTAAGATGCTTGTCCATTAGACCGCTACCCACTAACATAACATAACATAACAAATAGGTGTGGTTGCACACATAGAACGCATACATCCAACACTTAACGAAAAGGAAACAAAGGTGAGTAGGGATGGGGAATGAACAAAAAAGAAAGGTAAAAACAAAGAACAGAAAACAAAAGGGGATAAGAGAACATTTCGAAACGAAAATGTTGAGCAGTGCCTCAAGGTTTGGCCCAACACAGTTCTGCCCCAGCATATCTGCAAACGTTTTCTCAAAACAATGTACATGCATGTAATGAAATTACATAGAGAAAAGCATAAATGAAGAATGCAATGATCTACTGCATATCAATGTACACGACAAAAAACTTTCACTCTGATGGACACGTGAAAGAAGAGTATAAATACAACGTGTATACAAAAATCCGCTTAAATGCAAACGAACTCTCTGAATTAAACATTCAAAACAAATTCGATAAGTAAAAGATAAGGGTATCAGCATGGCGGCCACTTCCTGGCACCACGAAACACAATCCCTGGTGTCATCATGCCCGTATGCAAGATAAAATTAAAAATTCCAGTGAAGTGTTGTCAAACAAAATGCAGTTTTCAGCACTGCTCCTTTTTACATCACCTGTTACGCACGATGGATGGATGGATGGAGTTTAAGGGCCTATCAGCCTTCTAGGCTATATAAGGCCATAACGTTAATAATAAACACCCATCTTTATCAAGGTATTAAAACTCTCCACGACAGTGGAGTCTAGTACAATTCACCTAATCAATCACACGAAATCCGTTAAATCGAGTCCCACTGCCCATCAGCCCGCAAAGGCTGTGTAGAACCTTCAAACACAAAAAAACATAAAGGGCGATAAGGCAAAAATTCACATCTCGATTTCCCTCGTCATCCACAAAGCATTTAGGGATGGATGGATGAGTTCAAGGGCTCATCAGCCTTGAAGGCCATTCAAGACTACAACATACTTCCACTGTAAAAAAAAGTGCAATTAAAAGATTACATCAGAAGAGGTAAGTGGAGAAATATCGAAAATAATGAAGACATAGTATGACTCATAGACGAGAATAATATTCAGAATCTATCAAATATGTTATCACAGCAAGAGGATTTTTACAAATTTCGGAAAGACTGCTCGACCCACTCCGTAGATGAGCAACTCGAGGGCACTCCACTAGAACATGCCGCATGGTGAGCCTGCACTGTTACGCAAGAACAGAAAGGCGAAACGTTCGAAATTCACGAAGCAGGCAATTCCTTAACACTGCATTGCCACATTCAGTCCGTGCGGTCCAATAATGATAATAATAATAATGCACCAACAACACTTATGTGCTCGTGGAATTGCAAAACAAAGCTAGCTCCACGTCTGATAATTGTATCAGAAACAACACAAAGCTGACCTCGTGTCTGTCCAGCTATATGTCTGTCTGCCCATATCTGTCAGCCTCTCCGCTTCACATACCATTTCATTAGAGAGAAAAAAATGCTCTCAGTTCATATGCCTCGTTGCCTTTACAAACACTGACGCATGCACATACACACACGCGCACGCGCGCACGTACACACACACACACGTATGTAATACAATAGTAGTGAGGGAGAAACATCACATAAATCCATCATCATAATCACCACCATCATCACCACCATCATCACCACAGTCGTCGCCGTCGCCGCCGCAGTCGCCATCATCGCAATCGCCATTATCAACAGCAACGACGACAGCAGCAACAACAACAACAAAAGCAGAAGCAATCAAAACCCGTTCTATGTCATTTCATTAATTCGAACTGCAGGAACATCCGTGGAAAAGGAGAAGGATCACAAATTGCATCTCCAAACAGTCATCCCAGTCGCATACAACGGGAGGGAGAGTGCGTGTCAGAGAAATGAGTTTCATGACGTCCAGCATGAATCTGAGTCCAACCGAAAGAAATGAACCTGACGAGATGTAGTTTCACAGCGCGACATTGGAAACCTCTCTCCTTCCTCCTGAAAGTAATCTAACGCTCTCGTTCTGCGTTAAAAGTTTACAAGTTGCCACCACGATTAACTGCTCTGGTCTTTTAGAGTTAAAGGACTGACATATTTAAAGTGGTATCTTTTAAAGCTCGCTTCTTTACAGGCAAATTCCCCGGCACGTTTTTCCCCGCATATTGTCACTCTACATCACTTTGTAAAGTTCACACCCCAGTTAAAGTTGTTAGATATTCAGCACCACACAGAAACTCGAACCTCGGAGAGAGGATGAATGGATTATTTCCGCGTTCAGAGCAGAGGAAACACTTACCAGCCTTTTCAGCTGTGCAGGTCACTTCTCCCCATCTTCAGACAAGGTGCGGTGTATCTCCACGTGCCCCTCAATCTTCCCTGACGTTGCGTTCCTCACCGGATTCAGAGGATAGCTGCATGTCACAGCGCTTCCGAGCAGCTCATGATGCTCCTCTAGGATCCAGAGTAGAGCGTGGTGCACGCGGTCAGAGGATTCTTTCGAAGCTAAAATCATTCCGGACTGGGGCTCCTGGGGCTGGGGCTCTGACCTGTTGCCATCATTGCCACGGTCTTCTCGCTCTCGATGGTTCTTTGCTCTGGCGTCGCTTGCTCCTAACCGTCTCTGCTCTTGATTTCTGCCTCCACTCTTCTTTACCACATGAGCAGAGGACTCACGCCTTCCCATGTCGTCCACTCCTGTCGATGAGGGTAGATCGCCGCCTCTGGTTTTGTTCCAATGGACGCCCCATCGTCACTCTTCCAAGGTGGCTAGGATGACGACCTCTGCCCACATGGTTCTGATGTTGGAAATAGGACTCCCTCTGTCCTGGCCCGCCAAAGTAGTCAGACAGAGGAGTTGCTTCGTCAATGCGGACAACTCTTCCTTCCTGAAGGCGTGCATAGACAACCCCATCCCGAGTCCAGGCATTCCCTTTGCCTGCTCTCTCTTGCACAGTACTGAGCAGCTTGTAATTTGTAGCCGCAAGGTCTTCTGCTATTCCAAAAGGCTTTCAGCGTAACCGACTATTTGCGCGCATCACTGCCTGCCGATCCAAAAGCCTGAGGAATCTCACATTGACCGGACGCCACTCTCCGTGCCGGAAACGACCAAGGCGGTGTGCTACATTTATCCTGTCCGAGTTGATCATTAGCCCTAACTCATTGTTGATGAAGTTCACCATTTTTGCTGCATTGTCCTCCAACGTCTAAGCCTCATCCCTGAGCCCCCGAATTCTGACATTCCACTTTCTGCCCCGCTGTTCTGTGTGGTTCATCTGCTTCTGCACCCCTCTTAGGCTTCTCCTAGTTCTCTCAACTTCTTTCTTCCTGTCGTTTTTCTCTTTCATCAGACTATCCATCAGCTGTCTCAGTTGTTCATTCTTTTGCTGTATATCAATTATAACCCTTTTTTATTTTCCCTCTCTCTTCTATTCTCTTCAATATATACTGAATCTTTTCCATTTGCTCTCGAAATTCACTGTTTGTCATGCTGTGTGTCTCGAATTTCCCTTTCTTAACTTCGGTGCTCTTATCACTTCCCGACAAGTCAGTTGAAACATGAATGCATTCTTATCTCTTATCTTTCGCTTGCGCTTGGTACGCTTGTCTTACGAGTACAGAGCGAGAGACATGAGTTCAATACACCAGGGCTGAGGATGGACTACAGGCCCCAACTTTCAAAACTTCATCTGCAGTTTAGCTCAGCATCAACGTAATTTCAAGAAAATGCGCTGAATTGTTCACCGTCACTTAATCAGTCTATCACTACTTGAATTGACGTCGACGTGTGCCTTTTGATGATGAAACATGCAACTGTCTGAGATTGCGCTGTAAGCTCGTCCTGCATCAAGGTCTAATACGTCATTCTACTTTACTGAATTACATCATGACCTTCAACCATCCAAGGATACATCAGCTGGAAAAGTCTTCTTCATTGTAACGGAGATAACAGTGAAGTTGTAAGGTAGGCTTTGCATATCATTTTGGGGAGTATATAGTTTAAAGCCTGACATCAGATTGCTGTGAATGATTTCTTCTTTCAAGAATTCTTGGCAAACCCCAGATAAAAAAGATCTGTAACAAGCTTATAGAACGCACATTTTTGACGCTGTGATGTGCATATTACCGAGACAAGAGGCAATCAGCAAGACTGACTTGCGAATGAGTATGTGTTAAATGCAACTGTCGTCGCTCGCACGCGCACACACACACACACTCACACACGCACTCACGCACGCACTCACACACACACACACACACACACACACACACACACACACACACACACACACACAGACACATACAAACACACACACAACATACACACACACACAAAGAGCTCAGTCACATTTCCACATGTTTCTTCATGTCTGCCAAACAGGTCACAGTACGCCTATGAATGTGAAAAGAAAGTGCCACATTTGATTTGAGTAAATAATCTATGTCATGCCGAAAATGACACACCACGATCTTTGCTACCAAAAGTGACAGAGTGAGAGAGAGAGAGAGAGAGAGAGAGAGAGAGAGAGAGAGAGAGAGAGAGAGACACAGACACACAGACACACAGACACACAGACGCACAGACACACAGACACACACACAGACACACAGACAGAGACATGCAGAAACAGCATATGTGTGTGTGTGTGTGTGTGTGTCTGCGTGTCTGTGTCTGTGTGTGTGTCTGTGTGTATACGTGTGTGCGCGCGCGCGCGTGTGTGTGTGTGTGTGCACGCGCGCTTCTGTATGCGTGTGTGCATTATATATGTGTGTATATGTGTGCGTGTGTGTATGTACGAGTGTATGAGTATGTATGTGTGCATGAGTGTGTGTTTGTGTGTGTATGTGTGTGTTTGTATGTGTGTGCGTGCGTGCGTGTGTGTGCGTGCATGTGTGTGTGCGTGCATGTATGTGTGTGTTTGTGTTTGCGTGTGTGAACTGTCTGTGCCCAATTGGAGAAGATGTTCAGTTTGGAAAGGTCTGGCTGCAAACAATTAACTTATGTACTCAGTTTTAACAGGATTGGGCACAGCAGAAGGCTGCAAAACCACTGTGCTTTATTAGTGTTGCATAGCTGGGTTTGCTTGTCAAAATCCGAACCGTTTGTTAGCATGTTATTGTATTTAAGTGTTATAAAAGATTAATGTCGCTTTGAATAATATCTTTTCTGTGAATCATTTGACACCAAAAGTCTAATTACCGCCACCAAGGAGATTTTATTTACCCTCGGCTCGTTAGTTAATTAATTAGTTAGATGGTTGGCAAAATATCTCAAACAGTTCAAAAAGGATCCTGGTGAAATTTGGTGGAAGGTCAGTTGTTGTTTTTTGGAGGGTGTCTAATACCTTGTTTTGGAATTATGACCAAAAAGATCAAATAACGTACGTTTTATCTTTTATCTTTTGGGTCGTAATTCCAAAACAAGGTATTAGATAAGGTTATTGCAAATCGAGGCCCTCTTTGTCACTGTTTTGTTGTCTGTTGTTATCTGTGTGGCTCGAGTGGAAGAGCGTGATAAAAGGGAAAACTTATGGAACGTTGAACAGTCAACTTCACTTCTCAGATGGCGGTTGAGGAACTATTTATTCGTACGCATGCGCAAGCTTCGTAACCATGCAGTAGCAGTTACTTCCCTTGTTCATGGTAATATGACATCTTCCCTTTTTAGGAAAAAGACACAACAATTAACTCTTTCAACTTTAACTGTCAATTAACTCAATATTCCAGCTCAAAGTATCTGTTTTCACTTCCAACGGATTAACACACAGTATCTGTTAGCTCTTCAGCTCAAACGGATCAACTTCAAATAAGTAAACTCTAACTTTTAGCTTTTGACTTCCTGCAAAGCGTCTCTGATAATTCGAACTTAAATCTAACTATAAACTACTATAATTTGAACAACCGAACTCGGATGTTCATAACTTCAACCAACACAAGGTATACTGCAAAGCGTCACTTAGACAATCAACTTCACGCAACAGCTTCCTGTGTAGCATCGCTTAGAATCAAGTTCGGTACTGACTATCACTAAGGAATGTTACTTCACTGGTACCGGGCTGGTTTGTGAATTTCTCTGGCTTCAAAGGACTTCTCGACAAGGTGTCTGCTATCGTCATGTCTTTCCCTTGAATGTACACTGCTTTTGGCTTGAACCTCATCAGCCTCATCAGCATCCTTTGGCATCTCAGTGGTGTTTCCGACAAGTCTTTGGTGTTGATAAGCGGAATGAGCGGTTTGTGGTCAGTTTGAAGCGTAAAGCTGTCTAGTCCTACCAAGTATCTCTCGAACCTTTCACAAGCCCAAACTGATGCGAGGATTTCCTTTTCGATCTGTGCATAGTTTGACTCTGTTTTGGTCAGTGTTCTGGAGCAGAATGCGACTGGACGCAATCCATCTATATGTTCCTGGAGAAGAACTCCTCCCAGACCATAGCTCGACGCGTCAGCTGAAACTGTCGTCGGCTTCTTTGGGTCGAAGTATGCTAAGGTAGGCGCAGTGGTGAGCATCTCCTTCACTTTCAAAAAGGCTTCTGACTGCTCAGGACCCCATGTCCACGCTGCGTCTTTGGTCAACAGTGCGTTCAACGGTTTCAGAACAGTGGACAGGTGTGGTAGATACCTGCCAAGATAGTTGACCATGCCCAAGTATCTTCTAAGCTCGGCGATGTCTTTTGGTTCTGACAAACTCTCGATCGCTTTGATCTTGGACGGATCTGGACGAACGCCCTGTTTGTTGATGACGTGACCAAGAAAGGTGATCTCCCTCTTCTTGTACTCACACTTGGTCTTGTTCAAGCGAAGGCCTACTTCATCAAGCCTCTGGTGGACTTTTGCAAGCAGCGCGTCATGCTCCTCCATCGTCTTGGTATGGCAAACGATGTCGTCGAAGTAGCAGATGACTCCGTCTATGCCCTGGAGTGACTCTGTCATGACCCGTTGAAACACTTCTGGTGCAGAAGAAATACCAAAAGGGAGTCTTTTCATAAAAAATCTGCCGTAGGGTGTAAGAAAGCAAGTGAGTTTGGCTGTGCTTTCATGAAGCGGAAGCTGCCAGAATCCTGACTGAGCGTCAAGCTTGGAGAACACACTGGAACCTCGAAGCTTGTGGATGATATCGTCTATTGAAGGAATGACGTATCGCTCTCTCTGGACTGCTTGGTTCAATTTCTTCAGATCCACGCAGATCCGGACGTCACCGTTAGGCTTCTGTACTGGAACCATGGGTGACACCCACTCAGTCGGCTCTGTGATTTCTTCTATTATTCCGTCTTCTTTCATCCTCTCCAACTCTTTCTTCACCTTTTCTTGCAGTGGAATTGGCACTCTTCTTGGTGTGGATATGCTGTACGGCTGTGTACCTTCCTTGAGCTTGATCTTCACAGGCTCACACTTCATGGCTGCGAAAGTGACTGAGTTCACTCTCCGTACAAGATTCAGTGCTGTAGCTGTGCTTCGGCTCAGAAGACTGTCAGAGTCATTATCAATGACGAACACTGTAGCTTCAATCTTCTTGAAGTTCTTCTCAAACTTGGTAGTGAAGTAACCTAGTGTTTTCACTTTGCCCCCTGGACTCATCAGGTTGACATGATTTGCTGGAAGCAGCTTTGGCTGTCCTAGCTTTGCCCATGTAGATCTGCTAATCAGGTTGATGTCGGCACCGGTATCAATCTTCCAGATGATAGTGGTTTCTTCCAACTTCAATTTCACCCTCCATGGTGGTTCATTGGACTCGACGCTTCCTATGAAGTATTCTTTCTCAGGCTCTGGCTCTTTTTCAGGCTCTTTTTCTGGCTCTGTTACTGGCTCTGTTTCAAGCTCTCTTTCTGGCTCTGGCTCTGAAGTAACTTCATCCGTTTTCTTTGTCTTGGACTTAGACCTGCACATTTTTGCAAAATGTGACATTTTCCCACATTTGTGGCATTTCTTCTGGTATGCTGGACACTTCCACTTTTCATGGCTAGTTCCGCATTTCTTGCACGCAAATTTCTCTGAATTATGCGCGTGTGCATTCTGATGTGAGGATCCCTTCCCTCCTCGGTTCCACCCGGGTCGGAAGCGGACTCCATCAACTGATGTTGCACCTCTCTGTTCCTCTAGTTCAGCCATCACTTGTTCATGTTGTCTCGACTTCATGATTGCTTTCTCCAAAGTCAGCTCGCTCTCTAGCTGTAGCTTTCCAGAAAGACCTTTGTCTCTCAGCCCCAGGACTAGTCTATCTCTGATAGTGTCCTTCTTCTCTGTGAAAGCAGCATGCTCTGCTAGTTCATACAAAGCATTGACGTATTGTTCAATTGATTCACCTTCTTTCTGGTTCCTGCTGTGAAATGTTGCTCTGATGTGAATCACGTTCCTCTTTGGTATGAAATGTTCATCAAATTTCTTCTTGACTTTGTCGTAGTCGTTTTGATCATCGTCAGACAACTCAAACTGTGCGAAAATCTTTTCAGCATCCGGACCCATAGAGTACAGCAAACTACTAACTTGAATCTCGCCACTCTCTTTACTCAGCTTTGATGCAAGCCTGAAACGATCAAATCTCGCCAACCAAGCTGGCCATGCAGAAGGCTCATGAAATGCAAATGGCTGCGGCGGTTTGAACATTGTGACGCACTGAAATTTTTCAATCAAGTTACTTAGCTTTCGATTGCTCGTTCAGCTGAATCCTGGTTCCCCTTTTTGTTCAAAGGATCTCTGACACCATGTTTTGTTGTCTGTTGTTATCTGTGTGGCTCGAGTGGAAGAGCGTGATAAAAGGGAAAACTTATGGAACGCTGAACAGTCAACTTCACTTCTCAGATGGCGGTTGAGGAACTATTTATTCGTACGCATGCGCAAGCTTCGTAACCATGCAGTAGCAGTTACTTCCCTTGTTCATGGTAATATGACAGTCACCCAGAACTAAAAGCGGTGCAAATTCCCTCCAATCATCGCTTTGAAGGACTTATCAACCTCAGGGTCTTTCAACCTTTCAAGGTCAAATCTGAGCCTGGTACCTTTCTGCTTGCTGATTTTATTTAAGGGTCAGGCGGAAGTTTATCATCAGCAAGTCGTGGTCGCTTCCAATGTCTGCTCCAAACCAGAGATACTGTCCAGAATAGCACAAACAACGGCATCATTGGCAAAGTTGAAGCCAATATGGCGTGACAGAAATATCACTCTCGCGTCGAAGATCAGGTTCATGCGCACGCTGGCCATCTCCGTATTCTTGTATGCATGCGAGTCCTGGACACTTACATCTGAACTACAGAGACGGATACAAGCCCTGGAAATGAGATGCTACCGCAAGATTCTGAACATCTCATATAAAGATCATGTCACGAATGAGGAAGTCAGCAACAGGATCAGGAGAGCAATTGGACAGTATGAAGACCTGCCCTCAATCGTGAAAAGCAGAAAGCTGAAGTGGTACGGTCACGTGTCAAGAGGCAAAGGGCTGGCCAAGATGTCGTTATTCAGAAGCTATGATGAGTAACATTGTCGCAATAAAATAATTGCGCTAAGACGCTATATAAGGCAACACATTAGATGGGGCGTTCAAAAGGCCTCACGGCCTAAATCTAACCTCTCAACTACTACTACTACTACTATACTACTACTACTGCTACTACTACTACTACTACTACTACTACTACTACTACAAGGTACCGTACCAGGTGGGAGAAGGAGAGGCTGGCAGAGAAAGAGGTGGGAAGACAACATCAAAAAGTGGACAGGCTTGACCTTTGCTGACTCACAGCGAGCCACAGAGGATAAGCTCGATGGAGGAAGATTGTCCGAAAGTCATCAGTGGTGCCTCAACAACCCATCTCAGGGTTAAGAGATCGAACTGAACTGAACAAATGAAGCGCTGCACTACATCTGTAGGTGCTCGGAAGAGGCAAAAAGCGCTCAATTCTCACCCCAACCCTAGAAAGTCCCAGACCTCTGTCTACTCTAGCGAACGGCTCGTCAAAGCCATCCTTGGCCAAAACACGGACGGCGATTCATCTCCAGTGGACGCAGAGGACGCTCTCGGCCGTTGGAGACAGAAGGGGCTCCCATATGCCGATATCCCGGAATCCCAGCACAGTTGGGATCGCACTGCCAGTCGAGCTGTCGCGAACGAGCTCAGACCCCGTCTTAACCAGCATCGTTTGGTTTGTCTGGGCTCGGCCGCACAACCGAACAGCGGATGCTGGTTACACGCCATTCCCGCCACTTCGCTCGGCACCCTCCTAGACGACGAGACGCTCAGGATTGCTGTCTCTCTCCGCCTCGGCCAGCAGATGTGCCAGAGCCACCCCTGTCGATGCGGCAAGACGGTCGACACCTACGGCTTGCATCCGCTTTCATGCCGCTACAGTGCCGGGAGATTCCCACGCCACGCCGCTCTCAACGATGTCATCAAACGGTCGCTCGACTCCGCAGGCCTGTACTCCGTTATGGAACCGGTTGGCCTCGACAGAGGAGATGGGCGACGCCCCGACGGCATGACTGTCTTCCCATTTAAGAACGGCAAGTCACTTGTTTGGGACGCCACCTGCTCTGACTCTTTCGCGCCGTCTTCAATGACAGATTCTGCTATCGACCCAGGGAACGCCTGCCGGACAGCCGAAGGTTCGAAGAGGAGGAAGTACGCCTCTATCTCGGAAAGGTACCACTTCGTCCCGTTTGCTGTTGAAACAACCGGAGTAGTCGGACCGGCAGCAACGGAACTCATCCGAGAGATCGGCCAACGGATTGCACTGTCGACAGATGACTCACGCCAGACACAGTTCCTTTTCCAGAGAATCTCGCTGTCAATTGTGAGGGGCAACGCGTTCGCGATCACATCGTCGGCCAAGCGTGAGGCTGCCCGTGACCCAAAGCCGAGGGGTTTTCCCCGCCCCTGATCCTGGCGGCTGCGTTTAGACAACTTGCCTAAATTGATGTATTCTTTCCCACTGAACTGAACTGATTGCAAGTCACGAAGTTGATGACGTCGAACTATTGATGACGTCGTCGTATGCGTTCGCCACTCAGATATCGCTTTCAGATTCAGCCACTAAAGTTCATAACGTCAGGCCCGGCTAGCAAAGCACCCTGCCTGAATTAATCATACAGGCCATGGAAACGAACGTGCGGCTTTCTTGGCGGAGGGTTGCGCCATCAGAGTGCTCTCCCTCTAGTTCTGTTGTGTCATAAAGACTTGCTTGTTGCGGGATTGACTCATTCTAGTGCACTAGAGACTTCGCCTACCGACTCAGGTTCACAGAATGGGATTGATTATGACGTAATTGACTACAAACAATGATGTCAGCCAAAACAAGGAAACTTCGGATGCCTGATTGAGATAGCCCGAATATGGAATTGGGTATGTCGTGGCTCATTTCTTGTAAAGTCTTATGTGTTGTGAAATACAGTTCTCAGCAGCATTAATTGACACGGATATTCTTGTTTTCGGGAACCGACTTTTAATCAATGTTTGCTTTGGCGCAGGCAAATGCAGATGTTTACGATGGCTCAACGGAAGAAATTCCGCAATGTTTCGTTTATCAAAAAACCACGAAGCATTTATTTTTAGTGTCAATTCCCAATATCGCGGAAAGTACATACATGTCTAAACACTTGAAACGCTTGGCTCGAGCAGTCAAGTGAAAGTTGACATTTTACAGCATTCTTTCGTCGCTTACTCACTCCAGTGAGTTCAAGGGGAGGTAAATCTTCACCGCCGCAATTTATGTTGTTAAACGCTAAGAAAGTGTTTTCTTTATTCGGCGATATTGAGACATCTTTAAATTAATCCTAACGACTACCACCAGTACTAAACTTTCGCCTCAGAAAGGAAATACTACTCACTGCGTTGTTTTCGACCGCTGTCCCGCAGCCTTCTTCGGTGCGTATGCAGAGGGAGAGCGCTGGAATCTGTGAATTCAGTGGATCCTGATTTGTTCGTTCGTTCGTTCGTTTGTCCGTCGAGTCGACGAGGACCACTCTAGTCATCCGGGGGGTTGCTGGGACTGGCTCTGTCTGTGCGCGCGCAGTGGCTGACGAGGCCGATCATGGCACGGAAGGTTCGGGAACAGAAGGGACATGGGACGAGTGGGACGTCTCCAGGAGGGTTGACAGAACGGGCCTTTCGGGCTTGCCTCTTCTTTTCTGCGGCGGTGATCCTGTTTGCCTCGCATGTCTTGGCACCTTTGTGGATGGAAGAGCGCCAGGTGGATCAGTCCCTTGCAGCTCGTTCCCACGTCTCTGGGTTTGATGGCAAAAGCTTTCAGTGAGGCTTTCAGGGTGTCTTTGAAGCGCTTCTTTTGTCCACCGTGGGACCGCTGGCCATGCTGGAGCTCGCCATAGAAGCGTCTCTTTGGCAGTCTCTCGTCTGGCATTCGGACTACGTGCCCTGCCCAGCGAAGCTGGGACTGCATCAGGAGTGTAGTCTGTCTGCATCGTCTCTGTCCAGGAGTGTGCGCACATTCCATGCGCCAACTTTGAAAGGAACTATCCTCGTTTTCTTCTTTGTGTTTTTGACTCACATGCGAAGCAAAAGTGAGTCTATGTACTCACCCGTGTCGTCCGGCCGGGCGTCCGGGCGTCCGGGCGTCCGTGAAAAACTTTAACGTTGGATTTTTCTCGGAGACTATTAAGTTTATCAACACCCAATTTGGCATGATGGTGTATGATGGCAAGGCGTCAAAAAACATACATGGTGACTTGACCTTGCTTCAAGGTCAAGGTCGCAGGGGCCATAAATGTTGTCTAAAAAAACAGCCATTTTTGACATTTTCCCAATTTTCTCTGACGTTTTTAAAATTGGATATCTGACCTATATATGGTGTATAGGGCAAAGTAATCCCTAGCTTTTGATACCAGCTTGATTGACCTTGCTTCAAGGTCAAGGTCACAGGAGGTCTTTAAAGTTGGATTGTACACATATTTTGAAGTGACCTTGACCCTGAACTATGACAGATAACTTTTCCAAACTTCATAACATTGTAGTATACATGTTATACTTTCACACTAGGTCACCTGTGTCGTCCATCCGGGCGTCCAGGCGTCCGTCCGGGCGTCTGGGCAGACCGGACGTCTGGGCGTCCTTTAATCCGTAAAAAAACTTTAACGTTGGATTTTTCTCGGAGACTTTTGAGTCTATCAACATCCAATTTGGCATGATAGTGTAGGATGACAAGGCGTACAAAAACATACACAGTGACTTAACCTTGCTTTAAGGTCAAGGTCACAGGAGCTCTTTAAAGTTGGATTGTATACATATTTTGAAGTGACCTTGACCCTGAACTATGGAAGATAACTCTTCCAAACATCATAACATTGTAGTACACATGTTATACTTTTATCATGAGACATATTTGGTCACATATCATCAATGTTAAGGTCACTTTGACTCTTATGAAATGTGACTAAAGTGGGGTAGTGAACCACTAAAAGTGACCATATCATGGTAGAAAGTGCCAATAAGCACCATTGTGCTTCCTATGTCTTGTATTAACAGCTTTGTGTTGCATGACCTTGGATGACCTTGACCTTGGGTCAAGGTCACATGTATTTTGGTAGGGAAAATGTGTAAAGCAGTTCTTAGTGTATGATGTCATGGCTAGGTTTAGTTGTTTGACCTTGACCTTGAAGGTCACGTGAAGGTCAATGTCATGTAAAGGTCAAGGTCGTGTAAAGGTCAGGGTCAATCATGTGAGTCGTATGGGCTTTGCCATTCTTGTTTGTGATTCGACCGCTGGTATAGGGTCCCATTCAGCCACATTGAGCTGGCTAGGGAAGGCTGGAGCAGGCAATGTTTAGGGCACCTTTTCTAGCCCCTTCCTCTTGCCATGGAGGTGAGCAGTGCATTCTTGAAGAGGGCTGCTCAGTCGCCCAGGGGGCTGCCGGACTCCACCGCTGCTCCGTGTCAGCGAAGAACGACCCAATGCCCTGGGCCGCCTGTGTGCAGGGTTACGGCTACGGTTCCAATTGTACCCACACCTGCCGCTTCGTCGCTTGCCTGTCGCCACTGGACTTGTCGGTGAATGATGGGATGGGATGGATGACAAAAGTGACGTGCGCGATGATTTGGATTTAAGTGAAAAAGAGTTGCGCAGTTCGTCGACCTCACTCTCTCGCCCGAGACCATCTTGATCCAGTGGCAAGACAGAGTCGAGACGGCTGGAGACAGAAACGGGTGCAGTAGATGGCCATGATGTCCTATATATCCTGATTAGGAAGTAAAAGGAAAGGCCAAACTGCCAACAACTCTTTTAAACTAAATGGATGGCAGCTGCATCTTGCATACCCGAGAAAATGTCAATCTTGCAGATAAGTCAACTAAAAGTACATGCCTACTTGATCTGCTGTCACCATTTATGCCTTTGCCAAGTTTGATGACAAAGGCAGGCGTGGTATACAAGATTTAGCCAGTTTTTATTAATTTTACTTCTCCGGCTCCTACCGCCTTGTGCTATCTTTTGTGGCAGCGCAGTAAATTGCATTCTTTCCGAGAAGAAAGCGTTTGAAAAAAATTAATTGGCAGGAAGTCAGACAGACGCCGCCGGGGCGATACATGGGTGTGCTTTGTAGATAAACAGTAGCTAGAGGTTGATCCAAAAGAGATCTCCCTGTGGTGATGAATGCCGGTCGAATTCAAATTGGGCAACACAGCAATGAGAACACATTGCAACATCCCACAGGCGATGGTTTGAGATGTCACAGATCTGGTGGAATGCCCCTGTTGGTTCGACGGGCATTGCTCCGGAGACTACACTTTTGAAGACTGGCTTTGATCCGTGCGTCCTGCATGTGCTGATTTAAACGTGCTGCGCCCTCTGGCGGAGACAGGCTCTTTTGAGACCAAACGCTCCTGCAAATGTTGAGGCGTTACAAGGCCAAATAGGGCTGAGAGACCCTCAAGCAATGCGCACTCATTCATTCATGCAAACACTCCTTGGCGAATCGTATGCATTGACGTAAGACAGACCATGCCAGTACGTAATGTTGATGCTTTACAAAAACTAGTCAGTGCTTCACCTTATAACTATTTTTCCATTATTTCCTGGAAGCCGATATATGACATTGTTCTTTCTCATGTGTAATTTCGAAACGAGTTCTGTGGAATCCAAAGAACGAGACCAAAGGTGACACTGCAAGTGGGAGAGGTGAATGTTAGGTGTCCCCAAAGGAACCTGGAGGCACCTTGCTGCAGCAGCTGCACTGTGTCCTTGGCGATCTTTCTCGAAAGCCTTGTCTGCCAGTCTGGATAAATACTTCCAGGCGGCTACGTCTCAAGCAGGCTTATCAAGACATTTCGAGGGGTAGACATCTGGGCATAGGACTTTTCCCTTGCCTTTGTTGTGTATTATGAGACCTCAGCTGCTGCCAGCCCCTCTCCTTTCTACCCTGTCTCGTTCTGTTGCATGTGTTGGCTGCCTAGCGTCCTGTTTTGAAATAACACTTGTGTTTCGTATGGATGCTGCTGTTGTCCAGTAGATGGCATGTACCTTCCAATACAGCTTAGTTCTAACAATCTTGGCTTCAATTCTAGAAGACCCAAACTATTGCAATATGTCATGATTGTTGAAGTGACGTATTTTCGTGGTTCAGAGGGTTGTGTTCCCTTTACTTCTAAAAATGAAAGTTGTGTCCACTTTTCATACCGAAAGCCAACAGCAAGTCGACAAAATACCACGGTCTTCCTACTTGGGCAGCTTTCTTGTCCTGGCTGAGACAGCAGAATGTACGCTGTAAACCCATACAAGCTCTTTTTGTTCAAACACATAGTGTCTCCTATTATTTTATTACCTTGCTTTGCTTTACTTCGCCTATCACCCCACCTTCCCCATCTCCTTCTCCTCTCTCTCTCTCTCTCTCTCTCTCTCTCTCTCTCTCTCTCTCTCTCTCTCTCTCTCTCTCTCTCTCTCTCTCCCTTTTCACACACACACACACACACACACAAACACACACACACACACACACACACACACACACAGAGTCACATTTACACATATTTCTTCATGACTGCCAGAAAGGTCACGTTACGTCCATGGATATAAAAGAGAAAAGTGCCAATTTTGATTTGAGTAATGTCATGAGACGGCATGGGACTGCGTCCTTGGCTATAGGCCAAGTATCTCGTCAGTCCTAATCGCGATTTTTGACTCACATGCGAAGCAAAAGTGAGTCTATGTACTCACCCGTTTCGTCCGTCCGGGCGTCCGGGCGTCCGGGCGTCCGGGCGTCCGTACAAACTTTAACGTTGGATTTTTCTCGGACACTATTAGGTCTATCAACACCCAATTTGGCATATGGTGTAGGGTGACAAGGCGTACAAAAACATACATGGTGACTTGACTTTGCTCAAGGTCAAGGTCGCAGAGGCCGTCAAAAAACAGTCATTTTTCACATTTTCCCAATTGTTTACATATTTTTTTTAAGATTGGATACCTGACCTATAAATGGTTTATAGGGCAAAGTAATCCCTATATTTTGATACCAGTTTGATTGACCTTGCTTCAAGGTCAAGGTCACAGGAACTCTTTAAAGTTGGATTGTATATTTTTTTGTGTGACCTTGACCCTGAACTATGTACGATTACTCTTTCAAACTTCATAACATTGTAGTACACATGTTATACTTTATTACTAGGTCACCCGTGTCGTCCGTCCGGGCGTCTGGGCGTCCGCGCGCCTTGGCGTTCTGTTATCCTTAAAATGACTTTAACGTTGGATGTTTCTCGGAGACTATTAAGTCTATCAACATCCAATTTGGCATGATGGTGTAGGATGTCAAGGCCTCACAAAAAAGACATAGTGACTTGACCTTCCTTCAAGGTCAAGATCACAGGAGCTCTTTACATTTGGATTGTATACATATTTTGAAGTGACCTTGACCTTGAACTAAGGAAGATAACTCTTCCAAACTTCAGAACATTGTAGTACACATGTTATACTTACATCCTGAGACATATTTGGACACATATCATCAAGGTCAAGGTCACCGTTTGTCCGGGCGTCCGGGCGTCCTGTCATCCGTAAAAACCTTTCACGTTGGATTTTTCTCGGAGACTGTTAAGTCTATTAACACCCACTTTGGCATGATGGTGTAGGATGACAAGGCCTCACAAAACGTATACAGTGATATGACCTTGCTTCAAGTTCAGGGTCGCAGGAGCTCTTTAAAGTTGGATTGTATACATAATTTGAAGTGACCTTGACCCTGAACTATAGAAGATAACTCTTCCAAACTTCATAACATTGCAGTACACATGTCATACTTTTATTATGAGACAAATTGTGTCACATATCATGAAGGTCAAGGTCATTTTGACCCTTATGAAATGTGACCAAAATGGGGTAGTGAACCACTAAAAGTGACCATATCTCATGGTATAAAGTGCCAATAAGCACCATTGTGCTTCCTATGTCTTGAATTAACAGCTTTGTGTTGCATGACCTTGGATGAACTTGACCTTGGGCATGTATTTTGGTAGGAAAAATGTGTGAAGCAGTTCTTAATGTATGATGTCATTGCTAGGATTAGTTGTTTGACCTTGACCTTGAAGGTTACCTGAAGGTCAACGTCATGTAAAGGTCTAGGTTATGTAAATGTCAAGGTCAAGCATGTGAGTCGTATGGGCTTTGCCCTTCTTGTTCTTATTTTGTTTGCGGGGAACTGGTTGATTGGGGACGCACATTAAAAGAAATATCACACTATCACTATGAACACAATGTTATGGGGAAAGCTGGAAATGGATATATATCAACTCACTCATTTTAGTGTAATAAACTAAGCCTTGTGGGTATCGTTGCCGACTACCGCGCGGTTGACCCAGGTTCTTTTTCCTGCCGATACCCTCGTCTGCAATTTTTTTAGTCTCACCCCAATTCTCATTTATCGTGTGAGGAGGCACTAAGCCATAGCAGCAACTTTGATTCATTAGCCTCGCAATTAGGAATTAACATTTGTAATCCTGCTTCTCACTAAACAACCTCAAACCGAGCAGTTTTCAGTGCAGAGTTGGGTACATGTAACATCTGCGATTAATCTATGATTTCTCAACGCATTGTTCTCCCCATTTGAGTCATTATTATGAAACAACATTCAAAATGACTTCCCCTGAGCATTGAAGTTGACAGATAAGAACATGCTTATTAATTATTGATTCCAGTTCAGACGGTATCTACTTGAATGACATTAAATATTTTCTGAATGTAGCAAACCACACTTCAAATATAATGGTTTGTGAAGAAACAAGATTACATATCAAAAAGCATGAAGTTTGGATTAATATTTTTTGGGGGAAAGGAATTCGATTAACAAACCTTGTTATATGATGGTACATGGTAAATTCTATGCGTTCCGTATTTGTAGGCATCTTAACATAATTTTGGACATGTGTAAAAGAACCAGAGTATGGAAAACGAAAGGTGTTTGAAAATACTGAAAGGAAAATTGCTAAATAGATAGTTAAGCGAGCGCAGAGCAAGACCGAATAACAGCTTTGCATTCTAAAGAGAAATAAAACTTGACCTTTTGCAGGAGCCGTGTTGTACATTATTGACCAAAGACCTAGCACAAGTAACAGGGATGCGATTGTTCTCGTTTCTGACTGGGCATAACTGAACTACTTACCTACAGATGAGAGTGTCGGAATGTACAATTACATACCCTGTGTCCACTATGTAGGGAGAAAGACGAGAGTATCACATTTTGTTCTTCGACTGAATGCGATTGAGGCAACTAGTACACCATGAATCAGAATGTTAATACTGTACTTTTTGTTCTTGACACAATCCAACAGTTGTACAATCAATTAGTTTTACGTGTCTGTGTGTGTGTGTGTGTGTGTGTGTGTGTGTGTGTGTGTGTGTGTGTGTGTGTGTGTGTGTGTGTGTGTGTGTGTGTGTTTTAAAAGCATGTTCAGGAAGAGCAGAGGCTTTAAACTCTGTATAAACAGATGATATCTTTTCATGATGTGCGTACTGTGGTATTTTGCGTAATCGAGCTGTCAGAGAACTGACACTGACTTTGTACTTGCATAATGTTTTAAATGGGCCACTGGCCTTATTAGTTAAACGTTTCGTCCTCTCTGTCTCTCTCTTTGTCTCTGTTTTGGCTCTCTCTGATTCTGTCTCTCTGTTTCCATGTGTCTCTCTGTCTCTCTCTGTCTCTGTCTGTCTGTCTGTCTGCCTGTCTGTCTGTCTGTCTGTCTGTCTGTCTGTCTGTCTGTCTGTCTGTCTGTCTGTCTGTCTGTCTGTCTGTCTGTCTGTCTGTCTGTCTGTCTGTCTGTCTCTTTGTCTCTGTTTTTTTCTCTATGTCTCTCTCTCTGTCTCTTTCTCTATGTCTCTCTCTGACTCTTTGTCTGTCTCTCTCTGTCTCTTTCTCTGTGTGTCTGTCTGTCTTTGTCTCTATATCTATCTATCTGTCTTTGTCTCTATCTCTATCTATCTGTCTGTCTGTCTGTCTGTCTGTCTGTCTGTCTCTCTCTCTCCCTCTCTCTCTGTCTCTGTCTCTCTCTCTCTCTCTCTCTCTCTCTCTCTCTCCCCTCTCTCTCTCTCTCTCTCTCTCTCTCTCTCTCTCTCTCTCTCTCATTCATTCATTTACGTGAGTGGCATCGGCGAGGAAGGGCTAGCGCGTACATCGGATATTTGTGCCTTTAGATCCGTGTTCCTGTGCTTTGTCTTCACAAATGACCTCTGCGACTGTTTACTGTGAGTTTTTCTTGCCTATTTTCGGGTATTTACGGACAGGTGTACTATAAACTTTGCGAAACCTCCGTTGCGAAAACATTACGTTCTGTGGCGGTTGAATAGGCAGTGTGCAACTCCGGCGCTCTGGCTCGCCGCCACCTTGTTCATACAGCGGATCATGGGAGTTTCGCTCAAGCGTCCTTGTGCAGGAATATATTTGTGCTTTCATTTGAATTGGCTGCAACTTACCAAGGCATATTTTCCAAATTGCTACTGAATACAAGGATCAATTAATTCCCCGCGTATTAATAGAGTAGAACAGTAGCAATGCCAGTCATGGAATCTTGATGAACCTCGTGTGCACAAACTCTGCCGCAGAATTTGCTCTGTTGTGTTTAGTTTGGTTTAATATTGCTTTTAAAATATATATTAAACTCAGAAATGATCATATCATCGTGACGACGTTTCATCTTATGTGAACTACTCACGCTCGAAAATGGACATTGAACTGGATCGAGCGCGAATTGGAAGTCATCATGGCCGGATGTGTGAGTGTCAGGCTGGCGCATGCAAAGCAAGAAGCTGTGACGCATGAGAACCGCCGCCTGAGTTGACTTCAAAGCTGTCTTGTGAACCACGAACTGAAATTGCATAGTCACAAAGCAGAAGCCGAGCAGTTGTGCTCATAACAGCTCCATGTGAATTGTGTGAATTTTGTGTGAGATAGAGGGTGGGTGGGGGGTGGGATTGGATTTGTTTGTTTGTTTTCTTGTTTTAACAAGGGCTGGATGTAAGATAGACAGTTATACATAATTTATGTATTTCCCTTGAAAATAAAGTTTATTCATTCAATCAATCCGTGCTTGTCAGTAGTTTTAATATTCATTTTAGAACCGTCGTCATGTGTCAAAATCCTGCACATCCTCACTCCACCAACGACAATGAAGTTGACAAACTAGAGGTCATCACGCGGCGTAATAGTGTAAGGTTGTTCGGGATGTATAAAGACGGTCGCGAATCTTACTGGGCATGCCTGCAGTCTGTTCTGCGCCTATTCCGTGAAGCAGTACCTACAGTGTCATGGACTGAGAGGGACAGCATTCGGGTCCAAAGACTTGGCCCCCCCAACCGAAACAGTTCACAGAGACCCCGGCCTGTCCTAGTTGAGCTGACCACTTTCCTTGACAAGATGACTTTGATGAAGAAGGGTAGGGATCCCATGAAAAAACTAGGGGTGAGAATAGCAGGAGAGCTTTTTTCCCGACAAGCCCGCACCCTAAGAGATCTTCGCAATCAAGGACACGAAGCCAACTTCAAGAACAACAGGCTGCATTTTAGAGGAGAAAACCGGAAAACCTCCCGCTCAAGGCATCGCTCCCATCCAAGAAACCGCAACGCCACGAGCTCTGCCACTGGTACATGGAGGAGCGTGAGCCAAGATGTCCGGCAGCACACTGACTTTAGGCGACCTCCCTGTCAATACACCAACGCTGACAACTATTACTGGGATGATGCCCGCTCTCCACCCATCACAAGAGCGCGGGAGATGGAGAGGCTGCCCTCACCTGAGAGGGCTGGCTGTTGGGCCCTCGGGGCTGACTCCACATCAATGACCACAGAAGTCACGAAAGACAACAACGTGGGAGCTGATCCTAAGGATGCACTCCCATGCAACGAAGACCATCTCATCTAATCTCCGTCAATGTCAGTATTTAGTACTGAAAACAATCAGGAGATGAGCGGGAGGCGGTTCCGAGGTCGGGCAGCTAGACACTTCAGGCACTCTGGAGGAGTCGACCGCCGGAAGAAACCTACCCGACGGGTGAGGATTTTGAGTGCGCCTACCAGGTTGGGAGGCGGACCTTCCGAGGTTGTGCAGTCCCAGAGGGGGGTATCCAACCACACACCAGTGACCATGGGGGAAGGACAGCAAATCCAACGAGAAAACCGTGTCCCACAAGGCCAAGGACTGAAGGTAAAGGAAAAGACACAACAAAGTATTCTGCAGTGGCTTCGGACGGACACGGCCCTACGCGACGAAGGAAATCAGGCGTCACAAACGCCTCAAGAAGACGTGCTCTTTACTGCTAGCATTCGTCTAGCTCCATCCTCAAGTGTGGTTGGGGAGCTACGAACAGGCAACTCCGACGATGATTTCGTCAGTGTGGTTGAGGAAGACCACCCTCCTGAAACAGCGATGAGGTCTACCGCACCACCAGTGTGGCAGAGCAGACTGCGGCGCCCTTTGAACTCCGACCAGAGTGATGAGAGTGCGCCCAGCACCTGATGGCTAGGCCGACGCCCATCCTTTTCTGAGAGTGAACCTGGAAGCGGCCCATTCGCAGATATAGTGTGTGCTGCAAAAGAACGTGCAGCAACATCCATACTAGCGCTGGAGCATTTCAGACTCCTATGCTGGAACGTGGGTGGTTTGACTGCACGCCTAATCGAACCTGGTTTTCTGGAGTACGTGTCCGCCTTCGACATATGTTGCTGGACAGAGATGTTTACAACAAAAAACTTCGATTTTTCTATTTATTTTGATGACTATATTACACTTCATTCCCCAGGAAAGAAACTTTCAGTTCAAAGAAGGAGGTCAGGTGGAGTGGTAGTAACTCATCGGAAAAGTACAGCAACGTACGTCTCCGAAATTAAACTAGAGTATGACAATGTTTTAGTTTTTCGAGTACAGAGTCATCAACATATTATTGTCATTTGTGTTTATATACCCCCGATAGAATCCCCTTATTACAATGACCAAAACGTAGCTTGTAATATCTACGTAATTGAGAATATACTCTTAGAGTTGCAAGAACGTTTTCCGGAATCGGTTTTCATTATCTGTGGAGATTTAAATGCCAGGGTGGGGGGTTGGTACCTCCATATGGATTCAGAGAAAGATGACGAACGTGATGAAGAAATACACAGTACTGACTGTGTGTGTGATCATTTTAGACCCTCTAGAACATCACAAGACACTACAGTAAACCATTTTGATAAAATACTAATTGCAGTTTGCAGAACCCATCACCTCTGTATTTTAAATGGTTCTACGAGTAGCGACAGTGAAGGACATAACACTTATATCTCCCGCCATGGGAAAAGCGTTATTGACTACTGCTTAGTATCCGCAGACACGCTTCACTATGACATAGACCTGGTCGCGAAACGTGTAAAATCTGATCACATGCCGTTGGAAGTGTCTTTTGGATAAAAACAGTATACACCTACACATTAAAAACAAACTAGATATATTCATAGAATTCAATGGGATCTACATAAAATTGATGAGTTTATCAGTAAGATAAATGACAAGGACTTTAATGACGGTTTGAAACTAGCGACTGACAAAGTACCACAGTCTGTAGAAGAAGCCCTTTTGATATTCATGAACTGCTTAACTTCATGCCTCAAATGCATGACGAAAGAAATTAGAATAAATAACTTCACTCTTCGGAGAGATAAGGCTTACTGCTTTGACCGTGAATGCACGGCCGCAAGACGAGCGTCTAGGAGAGCTTTGAAACGATAGAGAAAATCTCAACATCCACTTGATAAAGACAGTTATCCAAAATGTAGAAAACATATAAAAGCCTCATCCGGGAAAAGAGGAAAGAATATAATACCTCTGTAAGTCGTTCTCTGCTAGCGAGTTTTAAAGACTCGAGAGATTTGTGGACGAGAGTAAGAAGTGCTATACGCAAAGCAGTCCCTCAGCCAGAAATACACATTGATATATGGAAAACTTACTTTAAACAGATGTTCACGGGCAACATTGATGATCATTCCGAGAGCATAACAAATCCTACAGAAATTATAGAACACCCAGACCTGGACGCTAAGATTAGTGATGCCGAGGTGAGGGTAGCAATTCAAAGGACAAAATCGCGTAAGTCCCCAGGAATTGACGATGTACCTGGAGAATGCTTCAGAACAGCTTGTGAGAAGATAGTACCATTTCTTACAGACATGTTCAATATTCTTTTTGACACTCATTATTATCCTTGGCAGTGGTCGCTGTCTGTTATAGTCCCGATTCATAAATCAGGTAATAAAATGAATCCTGACAATTACAGAGGCATCTCCCTACCACCAATCATAAGCAAGATGATCTTCTCATCAAGGTTAGCCACACATTTTAGGACTTTGCTGGAGGTTGAGGGAAAACATGGTAACGAGCAAGCCGGATTTCGCCCCGACCATTCTACCATTGATCACGTCTTTTCCCTCCATTCAATAGCAATGAAACATGTTTATTGGCAGGGCAGGGGAAAGTTATATGTGGCATTCGTAGATTATAGAAAAGCTTTCGACTCGGTTAACCGCTTTCAACTTTGGAAGATATTGAAAAAGAGCGGTTTGTCAACAAAATTTACCAATATGTTTAAAGCGATGTATTTAAATGTACACTCATGTGTTAGATGGAACCATATGACGTCCGAGTTCTTCACATGTCCAGTCGGCGTGAAGCAAGGTGCCAAAGAGAGCACATCTCTCTTCTCATATACTGTAGCAGATTACATCAGATCACATGGTAAACATGGCATTCAGATGCTACCAGGCAGAGAGGAAATATTTGCCCTACTCTTCGCTGATGATATTGTCCTATTATCTACCACCCCGAGTGGGTTACAAAATCAGCTCAAATCTCTAGCTTACATATCTGGGACACTCAATCTCGGAGTAAATATTAGTAAAACCAAAGTAATTGTCTTCCGGAGAGGTGGGCATTTATCTTAGGGCGAAAAATGGGTTTTTTGAATAGAACAAGATTGGACGTTGTAAATAGCTATAAGTACCTGGGATGTACTTTCACCACCAAAATATCTAAACATGCCTCTATAGAAGAGAATGCCACTAGAGGCAAGCAGAAAGTCGTACAAATTATAAAAAACGATGTGGTCATTTCCACAATATAAATCCGATTATATTTTTCAAACTTATTGACGCGCAAGTACAATCGTCCCTGCTTTATGGTGCAGAGTTATGGGACATAGAAAGCCCAGACATGGTGGAAAAGGTGCATATTTTCGCATGCAAAAGATTTTTGGGTTTAGATGTTAGAACATCCAGTCATCTTGTGTATGGTGAACTGGGTAGATATCCCCTGCGTATTAACAGCACAATCAGAGCAATAAAATATTGGCTGAGGCTGTCAAAACTACCTGTTCAAAGATTACCAAGACAAGCATATGGAATGCTACTTCATTCTAATATCCCTGAAAGAAAGAATCGGATTAGCCTAGTTAAAAACACGTCGTGTAAATTTGGATTTATGTATGTTCGGTTGAATGGTGGAGTAAGGAACCGGACATCATTCTTGAAACAAATAAAGCAAAGATTACAGGACTGCTATCGTCAGTCATGGGATGAGCGACATCACAACAGTCAAAGATTCATATGGTACTCTAACGTAAAGAGCTTATTTGCCACGGAAAGTTATCTGAATTTCCTAACCATTAAAAAGTTTAGAGATTCCTTAATTCACTTCCGATTTGGAATAAATACAATGAGAGTTAACCAGCATTACAGGCACAATGAAACAAACGATCTGGTTTGTCCATTTTGTAGCACACTTGAAAACAGTACCCACTTCTTGCTAGAATGTAGCACATATGATAAGCGAAGGGACAGATATATTGCGAAATATGTAAATCCGAACAAAATATACTGTGCTTACCTCTTAAAAGGTAACAATATCAGGAAAATTATGGATGTATGAATGTTTATATTTTATGCACTAAGTCTAAGACAAGAGAAATGTATAGCAACACAATATGTTTATAATATGCTCCAAAATGTATGTTTGTCTAGCCAGCCCTAGAGTCGTAAGGATTGTAAGTAAATGTTGTTATGTAACTATGATGATCATTTAATGGGCTGTCGGCCTAGGAATAAAGCAAGGTCAAGTTCAAGTTCAAGTTCTCTCTCTTTATATATATATATATATATATATATATATATATATATATATATATATATATATATATATATATATATCCCCTTCCCTCCCTCCCTTTCTCTGTCTGTCTGTCTGTCTGTCTGTCTCTCTCTCTCTCTCTCTCTCTTCTCCCTCTCTCTCTCTCTTTCTCTCTCTTCTCTCTCTCTCTCTCTCTCTCTCTCTCTCTCTCTCTCTCTCTCTCTCTCTCTCTTTCTTCCATTCTCCAGTCATACAGCTTTCTGCACAAGGAAGACGATCAGGTGGAATCATAGTTCTGGTGGAAAAGCAAATGGCACCAACTATTAGTCACATCTAACTCCCATATGACAATCTACTGGCTTTCATGTGGGATGACAAAAATAAAAAACGTCTCATCCTTATCTTTGTGTACGTACCGCCACTAGACTCCTCGTACTACAAAGAACGGGGTATATCCTGCGGCCTCACCTATTTGGAAGATGTCATATTGCACCTTCAAGAATTATTCTCTGACTCAGCAGTGATGGTGTGCGGCGATTTGAACGCTCGTGTAGGAGACTGGGATATCCGGGATGGTATCAGACACGACAAAGAAGACAATTTTCAGACATGTGAGGATTTTGTGTGCCTGTCTCTCAGTCAATGTCGTGAAACTCAAGACATTTCTACGAATAGTTTCAGCGACATACTGAAAAATCTCTGCCTTATTCATCAGATGACAATCATAAATGGTTGCACCGACTAGGACAGAGAAGGGCGATTCACATACATCTCCTGCCATGGTGATAGTGTCATTGACTATTGTTTAATAACTGGTGACTTTTCAAACTGCTTTCTCGATCTCGTCATTGCGAATCGGACTGAGAGCAGCCACATGCCCTTGCAGATCACAATGGGTTTCAGCAATGCGAATACTCGCACTTCATTGCACCAAAAACATCAGTCTCGAACGTGATTTGGGACACCAATAAGGCCTCCGATTTTCACAACAACTTGCTCTCTCCAGACTAAAAAAACAACACATAGATAGGGCCTTCGAAGCGCTAGATGCATCAGTAGACGAAGCCCTCAGTCCTTTTAACTCGGCTATCCTGAACTGTGCTGAATGCATGAGGAAAGTGATAGTTGTGGGTGGCTCCTCCTCCCATGCCAAACGAGCAGAATGGTTTTACTTAGAATGCCAAGAATCCAAGCGAAAGACTAAAAGCGCGCTTAACATGTATCGGAATTATTGTTCTGCAGAAAACAAAGAACACTATGCGGTGTCTAGAAAGGCACATAAACATATGATTCGCGCTAAGAAGAGAACCTTTTTGACTCGTTCCGAGCTTCCCCTTTAGGAAGCATCAGGGACTCAAGTAAATTTTGGTCCTTAGCAAGGAAGGCTGTGCAGGGACCTGCTCCACAGGTCGATATTGAGATGGAAGTTTGGGAGAGCCACTTCGCCAAATTATTCCAACGCTCTTGTGAAGTCAGCGACGAGACGGTACTCATGACGCAAGCCCGCAATGACGTGGTTACAAAATTCCACGAACTAGACGAGATCATTTCTCTAGACGAGGCAATGGCCGCCTTATATAGAATCAAGCCTGGAAAATCGCCCGGTCTGGACAGTGTACCTGGAGAATGCTACAAAGTAGCTGCCAGCAAGATAGGACCATTTTTGGTTCAAATATTCAATGTCCTCTATGACACTAAGTACTTCCCAAGAGAGTGGTCCCACACAGTTATTGTCCCTTTATTAAAAACGGGCCTTAGAGCTGATCCTAACAACTATCGAGGAATATCCTTGATAAACGTACTCAGCAAGGTATTTTCATCAATACTAACCAACGTCTGCGAACATGAACAGAGGAAGAGAACAAAATCTGCCTCGAACAAGCAGGTTTTAGACGGAACTACTCCACAACAGACCATGTCTACACACTTTACGCTATGATTCTGAAGCACATTTACAGGAAACGCCGAGGAAAACTGTATGTAGCCTTTGTGGACTACGAAAAGGCTTTTGACTCGGTAAACCGTGAACAGCTTTGGAGAGTCTTAGAATACTCTGGAGTGTCCACCAAGTTTGTGCATATGTTAAAATCCATGTATTCTCGTGTTGAATCATGTGTCCCATGGAATCACGTCTTGTCCGACCTTTTCGGCTGTCCGGTTGCCGTGAAACAAGGTGCCTTAGAGTCGCCGACAACATTCTCCTACGTGAATTTCGTCGTTGACTACGTCCGCAAATACGGCAGACGTGGTGTTCAGCTTCTACCGAGAAAAGAAGAGCTTTTCCTCCTACTCTATGTCGATGATGTGGCACTTCTCTCTACAAACCCCTCCGGCTTACAAACTCAGCTAAACAACCTTGCCTATGTTTCAAATTCCCTTTGGCCTGAGAATCAACATCTACAAGACCAAAATCATGGTCTTTAGAAGTGGAAGATTCTTATCTCAAGGTGAAAAATGGTTGATTGATAAAAGAAAATTTGAAATAGTCAACCGATACAAATACCTTGGAATCACTTTCTCTAACAAACTATCAATGAACGTTTGCATGGATGATATGGCTACCAAGAGCAAGTTGAAAGACATTCACATATTCAAGGCAATGTGGAACTTACATTCTGTCAACACTGATGTGTTCTTCAAACTCTTTGAGTCAAAGGTACAACCCAACTTACGCTATGGAGCAGTAGTTTGGGGGCTGACAAATGTAGACAGCATTGAAAAGATTCATTAATTTGCCTGTAAACTAATTTTGGGACTGGACTCCAGAACACCAAACCATATGGCTCTTGGCGACCTAGGCAGGTTTCCACTAACAATCGAAAGGTTTAGATGGTACACTACATTTAATGATACTCTTGGTAACGAAAAGTATCTGTTCTTTCTTTCCATTAAAAAGTCAGAGATGTATTCATAAGATTTTGGTTTGGGATTAACGACATGAAACAAACCGGCTGGGCCCAAACACAGAAACTGTATGCCCCTTCTGTAAGGATACAGAGAATGAAGAACATTTCCTCTTACATTGTCCCATGTCCAGCGACTTGCGGCTAAAGTACCTCCTAAGGTACATAGGAACCAAAATTCAAATAGAATGTAACCATCTATTGAAGGGTAGACGTCCTAGCCTAACAAAAGATGTGGCAATGTATATCCACTAAGCGCTGCCTCGCAGACGTAACGAACTGGCGATGTAGCCTTCAAGTATATAAGATTATGTATGTACCTAGAATAATTATGCATGTGCAATTGTATAATCTGTATTGTGAAGGGCGGCCGGCCTAAGCAATAACAGTTCAAAGATCAAATCTCTCTCTCTCTCTCTCTCTCTCTCTCTCTCTCTCTCTCTCTCTCTCTCTCTCTCTCTCTCAAACACACGTGCGCGCGCTCACACGCCCTCGCGCGCCAATAGCACTGAAATGCTATACTCAGATATTTTAAGTTTTATTAGTGGGGTCTTTGTTCTTGATTGTTAGCAATTTCAAACGACTGTGATTTGTTTATGCTTATTATCTAACCATGAGATGAAAAACCGATGCTGAGACATGCGAAATTATGGTGTTCACGGGAACATCTTTGTTTTCGAATTTGGAGATACGGATGCCGACCCGTTGTTTGTTCACGGCTCTTACATTCTTTGTTTTCACAAGCACCCAAAACCATGGTTTTTGCTAACACGCTGTCAGCCGCTCACACATGGTTAACATAACGTTGAGTCTTGATTGTTGTCCCCAGACACTCGACATCATAATTTTTTTTTGTTCTACATTCGTTTGTAACTTTATGGGTGTATTTCAACTGCCCATGAAAATCAAGTTTCCGTGCTATAACAAAAGATTAATTATGATTATTTTAATATTTTTTATGATATGCCCTCTTTCTCTTGCAGTCGTTTCACAACAACCCACCCTCACCGCTAATGCCAGCAGTGCGACCCTTGGTGACGTGGTTGTTTTTACCTGCACTGACAACTTTACGGACGACACGCGAATTCGTACTTTT